>ML802964.1:65216-80806 GCA_009831015.1 Picea engelmannii
TGTGCAACTCAATCATTTGATACAATGAGTGACACGAGCAATAGTGTACTTTTTAGAGCACACCGTGATACAAGAGGATTATTAGAGTCCTTAGTCATTTTGTTGTCCTTAAGATGATGTTATGGGCATGAAGGCCCAAGTTTTACCTCGTCATGTACTTTTGTATGATGTATTTAAAAAAAATTTGCTATCACGCATACACACACACACACACACATATACATATAATGTTTATCTATGTGCAATATACCAATACAACATGTAATTTGCTAACGAATCTGCGATCATGTTGAGTTCTCTTGATATGTGTCTGTACTCAAGAAATTCAAAATCTCTTTCGAGATGACGAACCCTCAGATGGAGACACTGTAAAGTTGAGTTGTGAACGACGTACTCATGATTTAGTTGACAGACCACAAGTTGAGAGTCGAGGTTGATAATCAATTGAGATATGTCTAAGGTGGAGGCTTCGGTTAAGAGCCCGCTGACGATGTGATACTATGCAATGTTATTGGTTACATATCCGAGGCAAATCCCTCCCAAACTCACTAACTCACCAGAATGGTAGATGACCCAAGCTGCAGAAGCGATGTTATGGGTATGTCGATTAGCGCCATCCGCAAACTCAAATAGATGGGAAATGATGATGTCATCTGCGTATTCAATCACAAAGCAAAGTATAAGCAGTAGCTGAGACAAAACTCGCGCACGCAAAAGAAAAGACACACCAAGTCAAAAGTATATAGTACAGTAATGTACAAAGCACACATGTGAGATATTTTATGCATAATACTTCTTGAGGTAAAGCCCATTTCCGGGCTCACTTAGAGATATTCCATCGTAGTCTACTAACTCATAGACGCCTCTAAGTAACACATGTTTTTATTATGTATGGCATGTGCCACATGGGTTCTAACTTCCATGCCCCCAGTTTGTCGTGATCTTGATCGTAGATTAGGACTAGATATCCCTCTACAAAGGTGCGAGGTTGGATGGATTTATCATAATGATTTTTCATGTGTTTTTGATACGTCTCATTGATGAGAGCAACATCGCGATGAGTTTCATCTAACTTGGTCAGATATAAGAATCGTTACTCTTCAATAGAAGTGTGGGGTAAGATTTCTACGGTGAGTTTCAACGAAGGGATCTCACATTCGATCGATAATACCGCTTCTATCCCGTATATTAACTAGAAGGGTGTAAATCCAGTTGTGGTTTTAATTGAAGTTCAATAGGCCTAGAGTGTTGAGAAGAGTTGCAAGTGCAAAAAGTTTTTGTTTGCTCTCACCATGCATTGAAGCATGGTCTTTAGGACTTTGTTGATGGCTTCAACTTGTCCATTTTCCTGTGGATAGTAGGGGGTTGAGTTGTCATGGTGAAAACCTAACTTGATGCATAATTCACCCATCATATGGTTTTGGAAATGGGATCCATGATCAATTACAATAGCTTTTGGCACACCAAATCAAGTGATGATGTGATTAAACACAAACAATGTTGCAATGCGGCCATCGTTAAGAAATTTAGGCATAGCCTCAACCCATTTGGTGAAATAATCAATGACAACGATGATATAACTGTGCCCCCCAGCTGAGGTAGGCTTACATTACATAAAATCGATGCCCCATTTTGCAAAGGGGTCGATGACGACAATGGGATGAAGTGGAGTTGGGTGGGTAGGTGCTTTCCTATGAAAGATCTGATAGGGTGGGATTTTTTTAATAGCCTCGATGCAATCTTTGAATATGGAAGGCCAACAATAACCAACACATAGAATTTTTTGGGCTGTAGTCATCCTAGAAAGATGAATGCCACAAGCTCCAAGGTGACAGTCATTTAAAACTTGGTCAGCCTCTTCATGGGCTAGGTAACGTCGGAGGACAGTATCAATGCCATGGTGGTACAAGGTGTCACCGATAATAAGGTAGTGTTTTGAGTGGTGTCTAATGCTACGTCGTTCATCATGTGAAATGTTAAGTTGAAAGCATTGGGTTTGGAGATAGAGAAGAATATCTGCATACCAATGATCAGACGTACTAATAAGGAATAGGGATTCGTGATGAAGAGAATCACTAGGCTCAATATCCTCATCAATATGGGGAAGATTGCAAATTAATTCCGCAAAAAACCAACGATTTCTTAGTCTTTGATTTGACAAACTCGAGATCGAATCCTTGGAGAATAACGATCCATTTGGAATATTTTCCCCTAAGTACTTGACAAGTCAAGATGTGGTACATGGGGTTCGAGTCTGCAATGACTGTGGTAGTGCGTAACATAATGTAATGGCGAAATATTTGGACGACAATAACTGCTACCAAAGCCAAGTTTCAACATGTGAATACCAGAGTTCGAGACATGATAGACTTTTACTCATGTAGTAAATCACATGTTCGGTTCCATCATCATCCTCTTGTACTAACACCATAGAAATAGTGGAAGTGGAGGCAACCAAATAAATGATATAATATTTTGCATAATTCGATGGATGCAAAAGAGGTGTGTTTGTTAAGGGATTCTTTAGAGCATCAAATGTGCATTGAGTGGTTGCATCCGAGATGAAAGGGGTGTCTTTCTGCATCAATCTCATGAATCCTTTAGTGATTTCGGTGTTATTACAAATGAAACAACGAAGAAAGTTTGCCTTCCCTTGCAAACTTTACAGTTGAGTGAGGTTGTTGGGAGCAGGAAAGGTTAGAATGGATTTGAATTTTAAGGGATCCACCCTAATCCTGTCTTTAGAGACTACGAATCCTAGGAGTCTCCTTGAATCGACAACGAAGATGCATTTATGGGGGTTCAAACATATGTTGTAAAACCGACATTGAAGAAATATGGCTCGTAAGTGACCAATCTGGTCTCGTAGACGAGACGAGTGAGCGGGTAAGTCGTCGAGGTAGGGTTCAACAATATGTTTGATATCATGGAATGCATATGACATGGCTCATTGAAAAGTGGCTCCAACATTTTTAAGGCCAAAAGGTAATTTTTGATAAGCGAAAGTCCCCCAAGGGAAGATGAAGGTTGTTTTATGTTGATGAACCGGTAAAATATCAATCTGGTTATATCCAGAAAAGCCATCCATAAAAGAGAAAATGACGCTTTCGACACAATTATCGATAATTTGGTCGATAAAGGGTGTAGGGTAATTGTCCTTGGGACAAGCCTTATTAAGATCTCAATAATCGACACAAACATGCATTGTCCCTTATTTCTTGGCGACCAAAATGATATTGGAAACCCATTCGGTTAGAGGGACATGATAAATAAATCCATATTTCAATTTTTTTTTCTACTTTTGCCTTGATTGTCGTGGTATTCATAGGATGGACCGAGCCAAGTTTTTGTCTCACAGGTTTAACTCCTGGTTAAGTTTTGATTTCATGCACAACAATCGATGGATCAATCCCTGACTTTTATTCGTAACTCCAAGCGAATATGTTGCGAAATTATTTGAACAAGGCGGTATAAGTTTCAACTTCTTCAACTGAACAATTGGCGCCTAGCTGTATGTTTTCGATAATACCTTCTTTGATGGATGTGTCGACCGTAATCGTGGAAGAGATGTTTCCCAAATTCCCCTCGGAGATGGTATCTCGAGTGAGTATTGGAGATTGGGGGGAGTCGATGATATCACTAGGAAAGATATATGAAATATCTTTCTCAGTGTCATCTAGACTGGGAAGAAAGGATGAACGATGGTGGTTGTCATACCATGGTGCGTCCTTAATATTAAGCATTTCCATAATAGATTCATCTGATGGAAAAATCTATAGGATGTAATCGAAAGTAGAGGATAGGGAATCTAACTAGGATTGTAACGAATAAGTCGTAGATGTCGACAGATGTTGGTCGTCTGGTGAAGGAGAGGCATATTGGATTGCGTCGTATTTAGCATATGCAGGACTAAGTGGCATAATGTCACCTAATGTATCAAATTCTAAGGGACTAGGCACGATCCAAGGATCAAATTATTCAAAGGATGGATGTGCCATTATCGAGATCATATTAACCTTTGCAATATGTTGCGTAGTGGGAGGAAGAGGTGTAGGGAATGTACCCATGAGCGAGGAATCTTTAAAGAGACCTACCCCAACACTTTCATAAGTGATTTTGGAATCTCCCATAAAAGGAATGTTGTTGGTTGTTGGAGTGCGAGCGTCAGGGGTGCAGTAATCTAACTGATCGATGGTCACAATTTTACCTTGATGAGGGAATTGGATGCATCGAAAAAATGATGAAGCGACGACAGTCATAGCATAGAACCAACGTCTCCCTAGCAACAAGTTATAATCGAGGGGAGCATCAAATACTTCTACATATACAAAAACAATTTTGCCTCCCAATTGAATGACTAAGGATTGTAGTAATCTGTGAGGTCGGAAACCTTTGCCATCAAATGCTCATAACATGGTGGGAGATTGATTGAGGCCATATGATTTAAGGCCTTTCCATCAATCCAAGGACATGGCACGTGTGGATGCCCCCTTGTCGAAGATCGTGCGATGAATATGTTGATTATGGACAACAACATCAATCTGAAAAGTGAGATGGTGAGAGTCGTGATTTAAAGTTATCCATATTAAATGTGATATAGTTAGATGGCTTGGGGTCTATAGCTTCAATGGCTGCCAAGAGTTTCCTACGTTGGCTAGGGCAGTGTCGTAGAACTTTGAGAGCTGACATAGCGCAAGGTGCTTGAGCCAAATCTTCAACGATGTTGTAGTTTTGAGCAACACATGAGTTTGGATTGAAGGTCGACTTTCGAATTGTGCTCTTGGGAGGGCGTAGAATAGAGTCAAAGTTAGGTTTATCAATATGGAGTGGCCTAGATGAAGGGGTAACTATAGTAGGTGGTGGATCTGGTGTAGTACTAATAGTTACTTTTTCCTTATCAGGTTTACCTGGAGGCGTGTCATATGTCATAGTACGAGTGGTAAAATCTATCCCAATAAACATGTAAATGTGTGCACTCGACGAAGCTTCCTCGTTAGGAGGATGATTTGGGTTACCGTCTCTCGGAGGTGCAGGAACTTGGGAAACCAATGACTGCTACTGTGGAAAAGGATGCGTCAATACAATGGGTTGAGAATTTCCTTTAAAAAGTTTGGTAACTTCATCTTGATGAGGATAGTCTCACATGTAGTGATTGTCACCACAAATGAGACATGGGAATTTTAGTTTACGTTGTGGTTGTTTCTCAGTTGCAGGTGGTTGTGTTTGTGTTTTTTCATTTCTAGTTTGATTTATTTTCTTGGGTTTATTCTTAGTTTTCTTCTTCCCCTCAGACTGTCATGGGGAAGCAAATTGAATTGAATTCACCTTGGATATTTGAGTCGGGGGGGGGAGGGGATTTGCTGAGAGTGAATTCGATCTAGTAGCAGGGGTAGTGATTGAATGATTGGTCATGCCGGTCAACTGTGAACTGGATTGGGTTTTGACGAAACCGATAACTCCATTTGCATGAGCAATGGAGGATGGTTTTGATGGATCGGTTGATGGACGGGGAACGTTTGGGATCAATTCATACAAAGTAACGGATTGGGAATAAACCAAGTCCAGATATTGGGCATGAGCAATGGCTTCCTCTTATTTAATGACACCACCCATGGCTACATCACAAATAATCAGAGCTAAAAGAGATTTAGTCAACCATTCAACCAATAATTGGTCAGGAATGGTTACTTTGATCAATCGTCGTTGTCATCTCCACTCATGAATATGATTAGAGATATGTATGGAGGTAGTCTGACGAAGGGAGGTCAAAAGTTCCATGCCGGTCTCGTAGAGAATAGGTAATTGGAAGTGTGTGAGAAAAACCATGTTTAGTGAATTAAAGTCTTGAAAAGTTCCACGTTGTAATTCAATGTACCACTTAGTCACTGTACCCGTAAGTGTATGCTGCAAAAGACGTAACTGGATAGAATCATCCATTAGTGAATTTGATGAACACCATAGATGAAAGGTCATAACGTGGTTATTAGGGTCTTCAATAAGTTTTCCGTCAAATTTCGAAATATCAGAAGGCAATTTAGCAGGAATAACTGGCCAAAAAGGAGAATGTAATATGGGATCATTTGTCGATCTCGACAGATCTGGTAGATCCAGAGTGGCTAAGAATGGTAACTGTCGATTGACCTATGGATGATACTGGTGTGGCATAGGGACACCAGTAGGGCCATAAAAAGGTTGAGGTGGATAATTATAGCCAGTAGGCCCTCCCATATGTTGCTATTGTTGACCAGCAAAGGTAGGATTTACTTGTTGAGGAATGTGCATAAAAGGAGAGGAGAAACCCATTTTTCTCTGGGGAGGATAACCAATGTAACTCAAGGGAGGATAGTTCTTTTGATTAGCTTGAGGTGGGTAGCCAGGTTTCCCTTGAGGAGGGTAAGGATTTGGCCCCTGGGGAGGAAAATATAACTGACCTTGAGGACCCCAAGTGGGATTCGGGACTCCCGAGAACGGTTGTCCAGAATGTAGTCGATAAGGATTAGGATTTGGAATTCCTCCTTCCAGGTTAGAGTTTGATGGCCCTTCCTGATGTGGTTGATGGAACTGTCCTCCTTGGGGTGGTCCCCAAGATTGTGGTGGGTTTCCAGTAAACGAAGGTTGAGGTTGTCCCCCTGCCATTGGTTGGGTAACAACTAAGGTATGACCGACAAGAGGGTTTTCCTCCCAGTCATAATTTTCATGTTGGAGAATGGTTGCTCCCCGGTAGGGATTTGACCCGCACTTGGATTCAAGTATGTGGCAGGGTTTTGCATTCTGGGATGTGAAGATGTCCCAATAGGATTATGTGGAGTATATGAAGTTGTAGCTTGAAGAGGGATATGAGGCGTAACTGTCAAGGTACTTTGCAACTGACTGGGTAACACGACTCATGTTTCACTGTGAATTTTCCCCGAAGTGGTAGGAGTATTGACTGTTGGTTCGACGAGATGGGTGATAGGCTAACTTGATGGTCCTGCCTCTGTACTGGGGGTGGTAGAGACATGTGGAGGGTCAAAATGCAGTCAACTAATTTTTTTTTTTTTGTAAATATCTCGTCCTGATGGAGTTCTCCATATAGAACGAACAAGAGTTTGATGTGGATCCACCATTTCAACAGAACATATATGAGTTGTGTATTCATCATTAAAATTTGGTTGTATTGGTTCCATATCCAATTGATTATGTGGCCTTGACAGTAGGCGAGGATAATACTGTACTACAATGTTACCGGAGGAGTCCAGTCGAACCAAGAGTGGATTGAGAGGAATGGAAAAAGTTGGGTTAACAGGAAGGGTGGAACCTTCCTCAACTATAACTAAGGCTCTCTCAATATTTTCTAGTAAAGGAGTAGCAACACTCCCAACGTCTAAATGATTCTCAACCTCTTCACGGTAAGTGTCTTCAGGTGAGTTAGGAGGTAAGGGTTCGTAGCCTTCTCGAGGCAACCCTTGCATCCTATGTGATCTACAAAGACCTTTATCATCCACAATCTCAATTTTTAAGACAACTAAAGTAAACAAACTACACTCACTAAAAAATATATAAAACCAACAAGCAAACGATGCCTTCTCTTAATGAACGTACTAGTTGGTGATGAAATCCAACGTCCTGTGATAAAAGTGAGAAGGGGCTAGGATATGGGCAAGTGGCATGCTTAACAGACTTACATCTTGGTACAAGTTTCCTCACGGTTTGACCCGTGGGTTACCCTCCAAGGAGCCCGAGTGAGTTTGACCAACGTCTGCTCCAGGTACAACAAAGACTTCCGTTCACCGTCACCTCGTGTAAGGACCCTAAATATTGTGGCTACTAAGGATACCAACTCATAGTCATCCTCTAGGTGGGTATTGTCTACAGTCGAGTCCAAATGTATAGGCATGATATCAAGTCTGAAATTCTTCAGGAGAACTGAGGACAAGTGGACTGGTAAACTTCAGAGGACCCCGAATGGATTTGGAATTCACGAAGCTCTGAGACCAAATGAAAACAGTTGAACCTCGAGAAGAACCCCAAATATATGATCCCACTACTACGAACGGTTAAGCCTCTGAGGGATAATCTCTGTTTCTCTCACGAACGCGACCTCGTGTGTAACCCCTGTGTGAGAGGGGGATCCCAACTATGCATATATGAAAATTGGATTTACTCTCCCTATCACAATATTCTAAGTTTGTCTTGAAATATTTGGAGAGTTATTCTCACAACCTATTCTAAATCTCTAGTCCTAGTCTATTGTTGGTGTAAAGATAAAAAAATAAAAGTTTCTAGTATGATTTTAATCAACGTTCATTTTTATGGCTGTTCATTACACAAAAGTGGATGATAGTGAAACTGATGATGTTTGATACTCGACTCCAAAAAACAAATGAAAAGAATGAGATGAAAACTTTCCTTTCAATGAACTTAGATATGGGAAGGAGAAGAGTTTATTTTCTTTCACTAATCAAGCACTTAAGAATGCAAAATTTTACACAATTTCATTCTCAACAAGAATTCAAACAATTGCCAAATTGTAAATAAATCCTTTCCAATATTCAAAACCAATGCATACAAGTATTCTTTTGTTTGATTTCAAATGCAAATTGAGATGTTCATATAATGCTTCTTGCTTTCACTAATAGTGAAAAAATGACTTCACTACTTTGATTTTGAAAAGAGGAAGCAAAAGTACACAAATAAAGACACTCTCATTAGTCAATAAGAAACCAAAAGAAGAACAAACTATCCACTCAAAGAAAAACACCAAAAAGAAAAAAAATCACACTTAATAGTCTTCTAGAATTGAGTAAGGGATCAAAGACAAAGAAAATAGTGCTGAGATCAATGAACTTCCTTATGGCAACCTCTAACACATCAGATAATCGAAAATACCAACAAAATAAACCAAGTTCTAGAAAAAGGGTTGATTTTGCAATAAGGAAAAAACAACACAAACCCAATCAAGACTAAAATCATGAAAAACAACAAGTTGTAAGCCAAACAAAAGACATGATCTGATAGAGTAGGATCTAAGCTAGAGAGGAAAACCCAAGAACTATGCCTAGCAAACAAACAACCAACAATTTTTCAAAAGCAAGAAAAATCGATGCTCTGGTAATCACATCACCAGAGCGTTGTAGCGCTCCCCAACACACTCTGGGGGAGCACTAATCAAGCTATCAATGCTCTGACTTGAACTGGAGAGGGTGCTAGTTCTAAGAAAAGTTTTAGAAAAACCCAAAAAACTCAAAAACTCAAGGAAATTCAATTAGAGACTCTGTAAGACAACTTAGCAAAGATGAAAAGATGTAAGGACAAATTTAAATCAACAAATGTGATCTAAAGATATACAAAAGGAAAGGAAAAACTAAGGAAAGAACCAAAACTTAAAATTCGATCCCTAGTTGAGTCACCAATTTGTGTTATAGAATAATCCCCCTGCGGACAGGCGAATCTTCCCTTGGAGTACATACCCCTCTACCAAGACAGAAAACTACCTTTGGACACTACCATTTTTATAGATTAATTATGCCCATCGAAAAAGAGAGAAGGAGGGATAGTATGATGTACCTCACTTTCGAAGATTGTCCACGCTGCTCCAATCCACAAGTTCCAAATAACACCTTCAATGGATCACAAGAGACACACAACTATCTCCTACTCTAATGGATTAGACAAAACCGATCTATCTATGAAAGATTAAAACAAGCATAGACAAGTACATGTAAGCACATACTAGAAGGAAATAGGCCAAGTATATTGATGAGAAATTTAAAGAGACACTTACAATCTTTAGATGATGTTGCAACAGCCTCCCCAAGTCCTCCTTGTCCAACCCTTGCTCGAAAGATCCACAATCAGAATAACAATGCTTTGCTAATAATTTCTCCTCTTTGTTCACCACGAGAATGCCTCCATTTATAGGCTTTGAGAATCTCAACCACCTTGGTTACATTTGGGATTAGTTGCGGATATGACTCCATTAGTTGTGATATCTCCCTTAGATGCATCCTAAGGGTTAGATTCGAGCCAAACCAACTCGATCCATCCATAGTTGTTCTTAGAGAAAAAGGGGATTTCTTCCCAGATTTGCTCAACCAATTCGACGCTCCCTAACAATGGGAAATAGAGCGCTAAAACACTCCTTTCTAGATAGACAAAGAGCGCTACAACACTCCTTTCTAGATAGACAAAGAGCGCTAGTGCTCTCTGCATATGAGCAAGGGAGCGCAGATCTTCCAAAAGTTTCCAAGATGACCAATTCCATAGAAAAACACTTTGTTATGACTGTAAAACGACGAGGCTTCTTCTTCTAACATGTTTTAGGGATCATATCAAGTGTTTTCATGGCGTCGTTCATGATGTGACACTTATGTGACGAGAATACGACACTTACGACACTTGTGACAAAAGTGCGACACTTACGACACTTACGATAATGAGAATGTGACATTATCGAAGTGAGGAATTTTGATGTGTAACACTTACATCCCAATAAAATTGATTCTTTGTATCCTCCCTCTTGTAACCGTGGCAACCAATTGTCTCCGCACTTTATTTTTGGTTACAAATTGGGTGCATGTGTCAAATGAGCACCCTATGTGGATTGTGCTAGCAGAGGTGTTGGACAGAGAGTTTTGGATGTAATTTTGGAGAAAAACCTAAGTATTAAGAAAGGGAATAGAAGGAAGAAAGTGTGTAGAAGAGAGAAATTGCACATAAGGAAGAAAGTGCGTAGAAGGTAGAAAGGGCACAAAAGGAAGGAAAGCGCACAGAACGAAGATAACGCACAGATAAAAGAATAAATCAAGCGAGTAGGAGAAGAAAGCATGAAGGACGGTTATGTGCCTTTCCAGAAATAGAAGAACAACAAAAAAAGTTACATAAAGAACGACAAGTAAAAGAAAGCAAACGACCAATTAACTGAAGCTGGCCATGCGATGCATTGTAATGGGTTATTTTTGGGATAGATAGAATAAGGATTTAAGCCCTAGATTTTGGGTATAAATATGTAACGGGATTGGAAGATCTAGAGAGATATAGATACACAAAGAGAGCGATATATAGATAGATATATATGTGTGTATGCGAAGAAGGGAATCAATGTTATGAAAAGGTTATGAGTGTAATAGACAGTTGGAAAAAGACAAAAGATGAATAAAGAAAGAGTTCAAAGAGGATATTATGCCTGTTGTTCTTTATGTGTCTATGTGCATGTATGTATGATGATTTACTTCACATAATAGATTTAGTTTATGGATTGATTATGCTGCAATATTCATGAATGACTATAATAATCAAGAGAATACATAAGCTAGAATAAGGAACAATGATTCACACATCCACCTCCCTTTTCCTTACTACTGCAAAACCCTGGTTTTTGCAGTCCCAATAGATACCTCGGGTGAGACTTCATTTGCATAAGAAGGTGATTCCAAAAGGGCCAGTGCCTTGAGGTTTTTTTGGTCACAATTGAACCGAACATTTGGTCTTACAACCAGTGCATAGACCAATATAAGCCAACAAATGGTTTTGTTGTCGGGATCGGGACATTGTGACTAAGGGGATGTTTTGGAGGCTAACTAAGAAGGAAATCATAGACTGGTTGGAACAAAAAGAACAAGAATTCACGTGACAAGAGAATAGGAACCCTTGGATGAGTGACAAGCAATGGATGCAAAAGTATGTGTTCACTGATCTGCATGAAATTTTCTTTGAAGAATTTCCAAAAGATTTGACTGAGTGGCTAGAAAGATTGGTTGAGAAGACAAGAAGGTTTAGTGCTGCAGAACCAAAGAATTGCACTCATGAATTGGTAAGACAATTGAGTTCAATAAGTAACCCAAATACTCGAGCAATTAATTTTTAGTTAGATAGTGTATTAGGGGGTTATGTTACAGAATTTGCAGTAGATTGCATTCAATCATACAATGTTGCAGAAATAAATTTTTTCAAAGGTCCACGCGAAAGGTTATTGAAATCATTAAATACATGGATAAAGATTTTTTTAGGTGAAAAAAACGTGATGATTATGAAGTACGATGGCTATAAGGGATTCATGCACATAGGGGGAGCCAAAGGATGACATGGGAATCATCTGAGAGAAGGAAGCAATGAACAAGGGAGGAAGGGACCAAGGATGCAAGAAGGAAGCATACTAGAGGAAAAGTATGATTTTGGAGAGTTGCACGAAGGAAGAAGGTACACGAGGCAAAAGAATGGGACTGGGAGAGAAGAGCATCACAATGAGCCAAAAGAAAGTGAACCTTGCGCACAAGTACAAATCGTGGATATACCATATTTAGGAGGAAAAGAAGAAAGGTCTCAATCCAATCCAGTAATAGAGGAGCCAATAATTCCTACTCAAACATGATCCTGTGTTGAATCCATGACCCCATGTGCATCACCACAATTAGAGATAACAATTGAAGACTTGTCAAAAGATATCATAGTTAGTCAAGGAGTACAAAGTAGTACTAGTCAAAATAGTGGGAGTAGTGCCTAGAGTCAAAGTCAGAATTTGAGTCCACCAATATCACCAAGAGGAGAGAATACACAAGCCAACATGGCGGGAGTAGAGAATACTCATAGACTTCCTAAATTCAAGGGAGTGGGGTCAGAGGTTCCAGATCAACACTTTTTTGTGTGCGAAAGAGTTTGGGCCGCTAAAAACATACATGATGATGCCGTAAAAATTATGCAGTTAGCAACGACATTTAGAGGTTGTGTGCTGGTATGGTATATGAAGTTACAGAGCATTATGTCTATAGGACAGGCCATGACCTTGGTAGAGATAAAGCAAGTGCTATTGAAGGAGTTCAAAAATCCAAAGTTAGAGTCACAATACATCACCGAGTTAAAAGAGATAAAACATGTACAAAAAAAGTCTGTATGGGATTTCGATCAATGATTTAAGGATGCAATGGGGAGATTGACGTTCCAAATCCCATATCAAAAACATCAAGAGTGGCTTATTGCTGGACTTCTACCACACATTCGGAGGCCCTTGATTCAATAGAAGGTTACGTCGCAACCCGAGGCGCTAGAGATTGTAATGAAACTAGAGGCATCGTCAACAGGAGACACGGGAGGAATGACACAAGTTCAGATGCAGTTAGCCGCATTGACAATTCAAATGGTCGAGGTTAACAAGGGATGGAAAAAATGAGAACAAGTTTGGTGTAAAAAGTGTAGGATGGAAGGCCATCACAAGGACAAATTCCTAACATTCGCGCAATATTTGGCAGCTAGAGCACCAAATCCACTACCCGGAGGAGGATATTGCGAGATCTGTAAGAAATGGGGTCATCATCCCACTGAGTTTCCATTACTCTAGAAATATCAGAGTACTCCAAAGAATTTGTTTTGCAATTTTTGCAAGTCGATAGGGCATGAAGAGAAGGATTGTCACGCCTCATTTTTTTCATCTTTTTTATACAAGAAAAAATAAATGAAAAGAAAATGGTAGAGTATTTCCCTTATTGAAATGCAAAATAAATTTCATGGCAACACCAATATGTAAAAATCCTTCCATTAAAATACACGACTTAGAAATTTGATTATGTTTCTTCCTTGATAGAAATTGTTTTTTCTTCACCCAAGTCAATTGCAACACAAGCACCTTCGCTTGACTCTTTCATGTATGGAATTCAGCTAAGATTTTCCATATTTCTAGTATGAGAAATAGTACATTGGATACCTATGTATTTGGGTCATATCATTATCGTGGGAAATGATTCTATAAGTGCCATCCTTATTCATTAATGTTTTGTAGTTTTGTGCTAGCAGGAGTGTAGTTCAAATCCCCCTAGGTTAGGTGCACTAGTATATGTTGATGGGTTTACTAAGAATTCCATCCATGAATGTTGTGAAACATCCCTTGGGTTTCCCTACGATCTTTCCCTTAGAAAAAAAAACAAGGGGTTAGCTCAACTAGTTGTCACCAATGTTATTGGGGATTTGGCTAGTTCTGTATTGGTAGGTTCTTGATTCAAATACCCCTAGGTGAAGTGAATTATTCCACACTACCAAGTTTATTATGGATGCCATCCACAAATGTGGGAAAGCATCCCTTGGGTTTTGATTCAAGGTTTTCATTGGAAAAAAAAGGCTAGTTGGAAGAATGTTTATGATGCGTATTTATGTCATAATTGGTTTATGATTATGATGCTTATTTATGTAATGATTAGGGGATCAAATTTTGCTCAAAAATTCAAAGTGCTTGGAATCGATTCAAACCAGACGAGAGCGTAGGCCTCATCGTTGCGAACCCAATGCAACTCGTTTCGTCTCAAACGGACATCGGGAGCGAGAGATATTGCGATCTGTTCATCAAGTCAAATAGGCAAAAAATTTTGATGTTGACTGTACAGTCTGTACAGGATGACGTGGCAGAGCCGTACGAAAGTACATGTGGTGATGTGGCAGTTATTATTGGATGATAGGTGGTCGAATGTGGAGTTGACACGTGGCACTATTCGGGCGAGTGATTGGGTGCCACATGGCCCAATCATGGGCTGCCACGTGGCACCCCAGGATTGGTTGATTGTTATATGTAAAATGTAATGGAGTCCGTGGGGTTCGACCCCCGGACCTCTCCTCCACCTTACACCTTTGCAAAGACCATCCGAACAATGGACCATGGGTTGTTACTTAACATGTATATGCGTTGGTTTATATTTAAAATCGAAATTTGTAACCGTTGGCGGGGGGTCGGGCCGGGGCTTAGCCCCGACCCGTGGTCATTTGTTATCGCATATGTCCATACCATGTATGCTATACACCAAACGGTTGGCGCGGGGTTTAAACCATAGCCCGTGACCATTGTATATACCATGTGACCTTTGTATATGCGTGCGGGGTTTGTTTAAAGTGGTTTGCACGGTTTGAAAACCGACCCGCCATGTGTCATTACTTTGTTTGGTATTAAAACATAGCCCTTTTTATTATAGCGCGAGGTCCTATGACCCATATGCCCAGGTGCCTAGGTGGTTAGGGGCTGGCGTGCCCTTAACTGTCCTATGGTTTTCACCGTTGGCGCGGTTGCACCCGGTGCTGGGTTTTCACACTATTTATTGTGTGTGTGCCAGGTTCATTCAAGAGGGGGTGCATTTTGTAGATGCAGAGACAACAAGCTTGAAGGGGGAGACTTCCTGGAGGCCTAACTTCTTCATTTTTCGACCGATGAGGTGTCGAAAGAGCCCAGACAGGGGTTTTTGGATGCTCTGAAGCCATTGGAGCAGTCGGTTTGTCAGTTTGAGCATTGTAAGACATGTTTTTGAGCACTTTTGAGCAATTAATAATAATGATCCATTGGAAGCTGGAGCAGGAGATGTAGCCCAAGAGAGGGGTGAACTCCTTTATCAATTGTTGTGTTTATGTGCTTATGTTCATTGATTATGCTGCTGTCTATGTGTAATTTTCATAAATAATCCATTATTCTATGTGTTGCAAACTGATCCATTTGCTTTGACACATAACATTTACATTGAAAATAATTTCAAGTATTTCAAGTCTTCTTCATTTTTAGATCAAGTTGGTATCAGAGCACTGGTTTTTGAAGACTTGATTGTTTGCAAGTTTTGTTTCTGATGCTCACAAGGTTGAAACTCACA
>ML802964.1:102606-163932 GCA_009831015.1 Picea engelmannii
CTTTCTTAAGAGAAAACCTTAAAAACCCTTAACACCACTTTATTATATAAAAATAATATATAAATTTCACATGCATCCACTTGAAATACACATGCATAAACTTATAACTCCCTCTTCACCTTTTTATATAAAAGATATCCACAAAAAAAAACTTATACCTCACTCACAAAGGACAAGTTTAAACCTTACGAAGAATCCACCTTTTGAAAAAAAAAACTTTCACGATTCTAAAATATCTATCCCCTTTCTCATTTGCATGCACTTCACAAGTCGTGGCACTCTTTTTCAAAACTCACGCAATCCTCAAAAAACCACGGATGCCAAGAAACTCATGCATGTTGTGATTATGCATTCTCCAATCCTCACGCAACAAAGTTTCTTCACGCACCTTTCTCACGCAGCTTTGCACAAAGAAAAATTGGTTGGACGCAATTTGCTCACGCTTTGCCTCACATGTATTCCGGCTGCAGGATGTTCGCACCTCTCAAGTACTCCGTCTACGGGAATTGCTAAAGATTTCCGCACTGTCACGTTATCTTGGCTGCGAAAATCGTGAAGGAAGTTCACACTTAAATGCACAGTAGCGTGCAAAAATTTTTGGTTCTAAGTATGCGCGAAAGTGTGAGTAATATGCCATCGCACCCTACCAGAGGAGGGACCTGCGAACCTCTAGAATTTTCACACCTCACTCCCGTGGCTCTGATACCAAGATAAAATATGTGAAACAAACACACGGTGAGGCTACGCTCACTTCTCTATTATTCAATGAAGACGGATTACATCCTTATATAAGAAAAGACTCTACCGAGTCGGTTACATGCAAACCAAAGACAACTAAACTCTTAACTATGAACTGACTCTTAACACGCCTACAACTAACTCTCACCACTGAAGCTTATAACTGGTGCTTACAACTGGCGCTTACTCCATTATTTTCAAGTTTAATCACATTTTTTAATGTTCTTATCACTTTCGACTTCACGGTGGTCTGCCATGATCTTGTTGAAATGTAGCATTTGGATGAGCTTCACGTGGGCACCGATGTCATCTAAATATAACAGTAGCACAATCAGACAAAATTTGGCTTTTTTAGGGGCACAGGGAATAGAGGTCGTAGGAATTGAATGTTTACCCAACATCATCGATTGGGGTGTAAAAAGAGAGAACATTAGAAACTACAAGAATTGAGTGGATATATATGTATTTTAAGATTTTTATATGTGGATTTTTTTGTCCCAGCATGTTTCTAATCAATGATTTTAACATCAAAAATATATTTTAACTAAAAACAAAAATATATTAAAAATAGTAAAGAACATATATTTTTTCAAATTATGTATTTGGAATTTGCATAATGTGTGTGTGGTTTTATCTTGGATGGATTTGTTTGTGTAGCAGTATACAAAACTAATGAGTAAAATAAAGATATTGAGAGCCATAAAAATGTAGGTTTTATGCATTTGTAGCCCAAACCACTTATTTTGTCATTCTAAACCTAAATCCAAAGATAACCAAGTCACCAAAAAACTAAGTTAAAGTTGTCAATCCCATGCAAAAAGAAATGAATGAAAAGAATATGAACACACTTTAGAGTGTGCACGCAATATAGAGTGTACAAACAGTGTGTTCGCTTTCTAGTGTGCACACGTTCTAGAGTGTACACATGTTCTAGAGTGTGTTCGCTTTCTAGAGCACACATGTGTTCTAGAGCGTGCACACTCCAAAGGAAGACAACATGAAACTTGATGCAAAGTCGATCAAATATCTTCACTGGTTATTGTGACGACCATAAATCTTATAAAATGTATGATCGCATTATTCATAAAGTTTTTGCAATTAGAGATGTTATATTTCATGAGTATGCAGATGAGGTTAAAACATAAGACTATCAAGATGTATGGAAACTTCCTAAGGCATTGCAACTGCAAAAACAAAAGAATTTGAAGATCAACAAGATGATGTTGAAGATCAAAATAACAATGAAGCTACAAGCAACCAAAATACACTAAGGAGTGGAGTAAATCCGCAGAGAAGTGAGGCACTACAAACATAAACAAGGCAAATTCAAACACCTATCAGTTATAAATATTATGCCATGATGACTCAAGTTATGAGTGTAGAAGAACTTATGAATTTTGAGTAAGCAAGATATAATAGGGAATGAATGAATGCTATGAAAGAGGAATCTGATTCTACAATGAAAAATGAAACTTGGGAACTTATGGAATTCCCTGAAAATGAAATTCCTATAGGTTGAAAATGGTTGTTCAATCCTAAGTTCAATGTTGATGGTAGTATAGACAAGTTTAAATCTAGATTGGTTGCAAAAGGATATTTACAAAAAGAAGGAATATATTATAGAGAAACATTTGCACATGTAGCTAAAATGACTACCATTGGATTAATGATTGCATTAGCTACTAAGTAAAATTGAAAATTACATAATTTGGATGTTAAGTTAGCATTTTTGAATGGTGAACTAAAATAAGAAGTGTATCTTGTTCAACTAGAAGGTTTTGTAAAGTAGGGACAAGATCATTTTGTAGGTAGTTTAAAGAAAAAACTATATGGTCTCAAACAAGCTCCCAAGTCATGGTATGTGAAAATTGACACTTTCTTCTTCGAGCAAGGTTTCATCAAAAGTAAGAGTGATCCAAATATTTACATAAAGAAAGATAGAAATGGGAATGTTGCTTTGATTTCATTGTATGTTTATTATTTAGTCATAACATGAATTGCTACAAAATTGATTGATGAGATCAAAAGGATGTTATCACTGGAATTTGCAATGAAGGAACTTAGTCAGATGCACTACTACTTAGGAATTGAGGTTTGGAGGGAAGATTGTAAGACTTAGATCACTCAAATTTATTGAGATTTTGATTGGGAAGGAGATCCAAATGATAGAAAATCCACCATTGGATATACATTCAGCAGAGGATCTGGAATTATGTCTTGGAGCAATAAGAAACATCCAACTATTTCCTTGGGCCCAATTGAAGCAGAGTATAAATCGTTGTGCAGTGCTACATGTGAATTTTTTTTTGTAAGGCGTATTCTTGAAGACATGAGAGAAAGGAAAGGAGTACTTACATCTATCAAATGTGATAGTACCAAAGCTCAATAAAATTGGCAAACAATCCAATTTATCATGTACGATCAAAGCACATTGAAACTGAACATCACTCTATGAGAGAAAAGATTCAATCAAGATAAATTGATTTGATGTACTATAATACAAACGATAATGCAATGGATATATTCACTAAGCTTTTGGGAAATGATAAAATTGTAATAGGTAGAGACAAGCTAGGAATTGTAGAAAATTCATTTCTTCATTAAGGGGGAGTGTGAGAAATAATTGTTGAAATGAATTATTAGAAAGTTGTTATGATGGTGTTTACAAAATCAAGATCATTAGAATGTTGTCTATAACAATTATGTCATTTTTGAAGTCGAATGAACCTGATTTTGATCTTATATATGTATGCATTTTCATGATCAATTGATGTGGTGACGAGATAGATTTGTCTCACATTGTGTGTGATAGTTGTTTGTTGTCTCTTTATTTATGATGTGTGATTGTTTCTCGTTGTCTCTCTATTTCCTCTTGGATGTTTCTCAAGTGTCTTGATATTTTTCTCCCATATGAATGAGGGAGATTCCAATATTGCCAAATGATGTCCCATACATCTATGTTCTACAACCATAAAGGATTGAATTGAACGGAAGGGTGGTGTAGTATTCTTCCTTCTTGATGGTCCAAGATATCATGTTGTGATCCAACATGGTGGACGGAATAATTTTTGGCTGGATTTTGGGAGCATCTAAGAGAAAGAGGATTTAAATAGGAAAATGATTAAATATCATATGTGGCCCAATCCAAATAGTTTGTTTCACTCATACATATTTGGAATTTGCATAATGTGTGTGTGTGGTTTCATCGAGGATGGATTTGTTTGTGTAGCATATACAAAAACAATGTGTAAAATAAAGATATTGAGAGCTAGAAAAATGTAGGTTTTATGCATTTGTACCCAAACCACCTGGTTTGTCATTCCAAAACTAAATCTGAAGAAACCAAGTCACCAAACAAATAAGTTAAAGTTTTCAATCTCGTGCAAAAAAATTGAATGAAAGGAATATGCACACGCTTTAGAGTGTGCACGTGTTCTAGAGTGTACACACGTTCTAGAGTGCATTCACTTTCTATTGTGCATGTGTTCTAGAGTGTACACATGTTCTAGAGTTTGTTTTCTTTCTAGAGTGTACACACGTTCTAGAGTTTGTTTTCTTTCTAGAGTGCACATGTGTTCTAGAGCACGTGGACACTCCAAAGGAAGACAAAAGGAATGTTGATGAAAAGTCGATCAAATGTATCTTCATTGGTTATTGTGATGACCATAAATCTTACAAAATTTATGATCGCATTACTCATAAAGTTTTTGCAATTAGAGATGTTATATTTCATGAGTATGCAGATGAGTTTCAAAAAGAAGATGATCAAGATGTATGGAAACTTCCTAATGAAGACATTGAAAGTGAAAATGCAGAAGAAATTGAAGATCAACAAGATGATGTTGAAGATCAGAATAACATTGAAGCTACAAGTAGCCAAAATACACTAAGAAGTGGAGAAACTCCGCAGAGCAGTACGACACTACGAAGATAAACACGACAAATTCAAACACCTATCATGTATAAAGATTATGCCATGATGACTTAAGTTACGAGGGTAGAAGAACCTATGGATTTTGAGCAAGCAAAAGATAATAAGGAATGGATGAATGCTATGAAAGAGGATTATGATTCCACAATGAAAAATGAAACTTGGGAACTTATGGAATTGCCTGAAAATGAAATTCCTATAGGTTGAAAATGGTTGTTCGTTTCTAAGTTCAATGCTGATGGTAGTATAGACAAGTTTAAATATAGATTGGTTGCAAAATGATATTTACAGAAAGAAGGAATATATTATAGAGACACATTTTTACCTGTAGCTAAAGTGACTACAATTGGATTAATGATTGCATTAGCTACTAAGTACAATTGGAAATTACATAATTTGGATGTTAAGTTAGCATTTTTGAATGGTGAACTAAAAGAAGAAGTGTATCTTGTTCAACCATAAGGATTTGTAAAGTAAGGGCAAGATCATTTTGTATGTAGTTTAAAGTAAGAACTATATGGTCTCAAACAAGCTCCCAAGTCATGGTATGTGAAAATTGACACTTTCTTATTCGAGCAAGGTTTCATCAAAAGTAAGAGTGATCCAAATATTTACATAAAGAAAGATGGAAATGGAGCAAGGTTTCATCAAAAGTAAGAGTGATCCAAATATTTACATAAAGAAAGATGGAAATGTGAATGTTGCTTTGATTTCATTGTATGTTGATTATTTAATCATAACATGAAGTGCTGCAAAATTGATTGATGAGATCAAAAGGATGTTATCACATGAATTTGCAATGAAGGAACTTATTTGGATGCATTACTATTTAGGAATTGAGGTTTGGAGGGAAAATGGTAAGATTTAGATCACTCAAAGTTATTGAGATTCTGATTAGGAAGGAGATCCAGATGATAGAAAATCCACCACTGGATATACATTTAGGAGAGGATATGGAATTGTGTCTTGGAGAAATAAGAAGCATCCGACTATTTCCTTGGGCCCACTTGAAGCCGAGTATAAATCATTGTGAAGTGCTACCTGTGAAGCAATTTGTCTAAGGCGTATTCTTGAAGACATGGGAGAAGAGAAAGGAGTACCTACATCTATCAAATGTGATAATCAAATCTCAATAAAATTGGAAAACAATCCAATTTACCATGCAAGATCAAAGCACATTAAAACTGAACATCACTCTATGAGAGAAAATATTCAATCAAGAGAAATTGATTTGATGTACTGTAATATAAATGATAATGCGACAGATATATTCACTAAGCCTTTGGGAAAGGATAAATTTGTAATAGGCAGAGACAAAATAGGAATTGCAGAAAATTCGTTTCTTCATTAAGGGGGAGTGTCAGAAATAATTGTCGAAATGAATTATTAGCAAGTTGTTACGATGGTGTTTACAAAATCAAGATCGTTAGAATATTTTTTATAACAATTATATCAGTTTTGGAGTCGAATGAACCTAATTTTCATCTTATATATGTATGCATTTTCATGATCAATTGATGGGGTGACAAGATATATTTGTCTCACCTTATGTGTGATTGCTGTTCATTGTCTCTCTATTTATGATGTGTGATTGATGTCCGTTGTCTCTCTATTTCCTCTTGGATTTGGCTTGAGTGTCTTGATATTTTTCTCCCATATGAGGGAGATTCCAATATTTCCAAATGATGTCCCATACATCTATGTTCTACAACCATAAAGGATTGAATTGAACAAAGGGGTGTCACAATCTTTTTCCTTCTTTATGGTCCAAGCGATCATCTTTTGATCCAACTTGGTGGAAGAAATAATTGTTGACTGAATTTTGGGAGCATCTAAGAGAAAGGGGCTTTGAATTGAAAAATAATTAATTCTCCATTATGGCCCGACCCAAACAGTTTGTTGCACTCCAATTGAATTTTCCTCTTGTGGTGTGTGGATCACTAGATCTCATCCTGTAATTAGGTTGTATACCAATTCCCAATAGCGGTCTTGGACATAAGGCTTGCCTCTCTTTTCTCGGGGGATAAGTACTAGATTAAATTCCCAAACTAGCACTCTTTTACCTGTTGGTAGAGTATCCCCAAATATTCTCAATGTCTCATAGTGAATATTCTTTTCTTGATAGTTACTGGGACCATATATGTTCACGAGTTGTATAGTCTTCCCTAATGCCTTATCACGTTGGAGAGTAAACATGCACCGCTATATTTTTGGACCGAAACCATATTGCATGATTCTTGTGTACTGGAGAGTTCCCAAACCCTTCCTTTTCTAGTACCAATACATTCCCCTTGGCTTCTCTTCCATATCTTGCGATATAACTATAAATATATATATTTTTCTTATTTTGTTTCGTGTAAAAAAATCACATCTAGTTATTCTATTCTAATAATATTTCTAATACTATCTTGTTCCTTTTCACTTATACCTACCCCCTACAATTCCAATAGAGATATTTAATTTCTTAGATTAAGGGGGTTTACCTCGACCTCCTAAATCATGTTGAAGTGTTGTTTTTCCCCCTCATGCTCGGTTTCTATTATATTCTTCTTTAAGTTTCTCTTTGTAGGATTCCCTTTCTTTTATATTCTATGTTTGATACTCCTCTAATTATTTTTCATCTTGAGTGAGATGGACCTTGCTTTCAATGAGGGTTTTATTATGTGTTCTCAAACTTAGATTTGGGCTGCCTAGTGTTGGTGCATCTAAGATTACATATGATTTAATCAATTTGTTCCAAAATATTAGGATTGAAGAGGTCCAATAGAGGATTGATGTAAGGAACACAACCTTTCAATTGATCCTGCAAGAAGGGAGGGTGGAGCTCACCTTGTTGCACTACAACTTGATGGGTCACAAAGCTAGTATCTATTAAGGATATAGAGGCTCGAATGAATTCAAGAGCTTGTGTTTGGGAATAATTATATTATGAAGTTTGTTCCTCGAGGCCTTCATCATAATTATTAATGCTAATATAACAAAGGATTCCTATAGGGAGGTTCCTCGTACCATTAGATGTCTGATTTTTCTTATTCCTAGAGGGTTTTCTAGCTGGTGGTAGATGATTAACCATGAGCGAGGGATTTTACTCCAACTTTCGATTTTTTTTACAATCCTTTGCAAGTTTACCATACTCATAGCTGAAGTTGTGTTTGAAAGGTAATTGTGCATAATCCAACTCATGTGTATGAGTCGAATCATCTAGATTAATTTGAATTGCTTCAAGAAATCCTTTCTTTAAGTCCACTTCCACACAAATTCTGGAACATGCACACTTCCTTGACTTGGATTCCTCTTTGTATTCAAATCGAATTGTTTCATTTCTAATTGATGTCAGGGTTTGATCACCCCAAAATATCAATGAGAGAAGTGACAATCTAACCTAAAATGGAACAATGGAAGGGACATCTTCCTCAATATTGAAATATAATGAACATTTGTTTAAGTACATGCCTTTGGGGCCCATGAAATATGACCCATTTAGAAATACCAATTCCCGATCTTACTTCAATTCAAAAACAAATGCATAAAACCCCCTTCCATAGATGAATGTTTGAAAGTTTCTTTCATCAATGAGTAACAATTTCTTTGTACTCTCAAGATTCCATCAATTTAGGGGAGGCCAAATGGTCGATAAATCGACTTATGGGAGTGAATTTGTTAATGGAATGGCTTTCCTACATGGTAGGAAAAGATGAACCATGCCACAAGGCACTTGGTCCATTGTTTTCACAAACGAGGAGTTGTAGGTCTTGATCCTTTTTACCTCTTCGAGCTAGATGTTGCAAGAGATCTGAATGTTACTACATCTACCAAGAGGTTGTTGGAGGGAGAGTCAAAGTTTCTCCCTCCTCCAATAGTCACCTTTTAGGATGCACATGGAAACCCTAGAAAACTCTAGATATCCATAGTCTTAGTGACAATGTAGAGTGATCCCAATATCGAGTAGGACATTATTTTTCTCTTGTGGAGTTTTATCCTTTGTAGGTATAATTCTACTTATAAAATCAACCCTTTAGGTGGTTCATATTTATATCTTATGTGGATTGTTGGGCCTTGTTAATGTAATGAAAGATCCAAAAATAACCAAAAAGGAATTCCTTGGGGGTGGGGCAATAATCGTGGAAACAAAATGGTCTATAATGGAATGGAAAGGAATATGCTCTCCAAATACAGATGAGGTATTAATGAACTTAATCCTCTCAACCAAGCACTGAGTGGGAAGTTCATTTGGCATTGGGTTAATGACACTGGAACACATGTGGCACACCTATGGAAGGAAGAACATGACAAGAATGTGGAAAGGAATGATATCCTTGGATTGGATTCTTATCCCAAAGATTCCTTTATTTAAAAGAACACTTGGAAATGATTAAAGTGTCCCAATATTTATTTTTGGGGAAATAAGTAATGGGAATGTTGCCTTGACTAGGGAGGATTCATGGGATCAATATGATCCCTTTTCAAAAAAATAGAACTTTAAAACCTACCAAAAATATTTGAGGAGACACATTGGATCCACATCCATCATTATTGGTGCTCATACCATACTGAAGGCATTAATGAGAATTTCATAAGAGAATGGAAAGTCGTAGAAATTGGTTAAGAAATATGATGGAATGGAGAAAAAAACAAAATATTAAGGGATATATTGAGAAAACAAATTATTTGGAAAAAGAAGGTGAAGAACAGTTTAGGTAGGGAATGATACGGCCATGAGAGCTCATGTCAAATTGGCCTATACTTGTATACTAAAATAGGAAAAAAAAAGGAAATATGAGTTCATTATGGAAGCCATTTTGGAACCCTTCCATTTAGCCAAAAGCTTCTTATTTTATATGGTTAGTAAGGAGAAGAAGCGACATCCTAACATGGGAAAACTTGATCTAAAATAGTTAAAAAAATATCAATAGTAATCATTTAGAAGTGAATAATCCAAAATGGGCACACCCCAAATATGTGACCATCAAACTCATCTTTGATGTTTCCACCAAGGGAAACCTAGGGAGAGCATGATATGGAAAGATGACAAGGGATCATAAGTGGAAGCCTTTTTATGTTTACAGAGGTGATTTAAAAAAAAACTACAAATACTATGGAAAAACTTGTAGCAAATTGCTAGGGGATTAAGAACATTTTGTAAAAATGACTCCTTCCATTAAAAAAAATACAAATACTATGGAAAAACTTGTAGCAAATTGCTAGGGGATTAAGAACATTTTGTAAAAATGACTCCTTCCATTATCATTATGAAGGGTGAAATTGAAGTTAATATCAATATCTTGTCATCGTCCTTGAAATATAAAACATTTAACCAAAAGAAGATAAATAGGATTAAATTAGTGGCGCCTTTTCAAGTAATTCACATGTATTGGGATTGCTTCAAATATATAGAATTCAATCAAATTTAATAAACCAAGAATAAGGTTGTAGTCATGTTGGTAATCCTAGAAGCTAGTAGCTAGTTTTCCTTTGAGAGGAATTTAAACTCATTTCCATTTAATGACATAGATTGGTTGATGATTCTTTTAGATAAGTAATGCTCCCATTCTAGGATAAGAGGGTATGCCTTGGGATGTGACAATGAGGACCATGGTGCTCACATGGAACAATTAATGAATGGTGAACAAGATTATGGTCAACATCTAGATGATCACGAGTTGGTAAATGAAAGTGGAGAGAAAAGTTAGTAGTGGGCATATTACTCATGATAAACAACTAAAGAACAATGAACAAGATTATGGTCATGATCTAGATGATCAAGGGTTGGTAGATGAAAGTGGAAAGAAAATTTAATAGTGGGCATATTACTTGTCATAGAGAAAAAAATCTCTATAAACATAGAGGAAACAATTTTTTTTACTTGTAAAACCAAAATTATTACCAATGTTTATATTATGATTTTTTTTTATCAAAATGAAACTTTTGTACTTACAAGAATGAAAGAATGATGAGAACAATGTTTTTAAAATACAATTTTTATATCAAACAAGACATTATAGTAAAAATACCTAAGATTTATTCATCAACATACATTTTATATTTATAATAATAATATAAATTTCATCAAAATTAAAAAAAAACAACCAAAATACAATAATAATTATATATAATATAGATTTAATAGAATTTCATAAGATAACCAACACATTAAGATACAATATCACTCTATATAATATAATTTAAAGTTTCCATAATTTAAATGTTGCATTTCTATCCTTCAAACTTTATAACTTCAGATTTGAGTCCATCATACACTCAATTTACTCTACTTTAAGGTACCAACATAATTTAAATGTTGCATCACTATCCTTCATAACTTCAAATTTGAGTTCATCATTTACTCAATTTCCTGTACCTTTACGTTTAGAGTACCAACAAATATACATATAAACAATGATTCCAATTTTCTTTGTGCATTGGACAAAGGCGTATCGGTGTTCACCCAACCATTTTCAGCATCAACGATTCTCTACATGAATTTGGCAATCAACAGTTGAGGTGAAGGGTGAATCAAACCACTTTGACTTGGTATTGGGAATATATTCCCATCTGCATAAAACAATGAAAAATAATGCTTAAATTGCTGTGTGAAACATGAGCTGGTAAATAGGAGGAATTGAGATGATATAATCTATAGCTTACTTGAATTGTGTGACAAGATGATGCAAAAAAAAAACAATGAAAAATGAAAAATAATGTTAAAACTGCTGTGTGAAACATGAACTGGTAAAGAGGACGAATTGAGATGATACAACCTATAGCTTACTTGAATTGTGTGACAAGATGATGCAAGAAAAACGAAATAAACGCCATAGCCAACTCATATCCGAGACAAAGCCTAGAGCCTCCTCCAAACGCTATAAAGGGTGCTTGGTTCGTATCCTTTCCCTGAAAGTTAGACAAGTAAACACAACTGATAAAGGTAGACAAGTAAACACATCTGATAATAATTTTGACAAAATAAAGGCAGACAAGCAAACGCTAGTCATAATAATTTTAAGTTCACAAGCCATGGGTTCATCTCATACCTGCCACCGCCGAGGATCGAAGACAAGAGGGTTTCTGTAGTACTTGCTATCCATATTGGTGAATTGATCATATACTATGCACGTCCATCCTTTGGGAATTGTATATCCTTCAAATAAGGTTAGGATTTGTTAGAACTCATGGTGATAAGATGGTGCGAGTTGGAGAGTAAGAATGTTCCATACGTGCAGTTTCTTCGACTTGGAGAGTAAGAACGTCCCATACCTTCCACTTCCACATTTTCGATAGCTTTTCTAAACAGTAAGTTGTTGAGAGGTGGGTTCCCAAATCTCAACGTCTCTTTGATCACCTGAAAAAGACAAATTGGAATTTGGTTATTGATGTTCTCATTAGGTTTTGACAGAAACAGGAGATCAGTTGTGATAGAAGTTAAATAGTAACTTACACCTCTGGTAAACACCATTGATTTATAATCCTCCCATGATACACTCTCATTGTCTCCTTTGGTCCGTCTGATTGCTTCGTGCTCTTCCTGAAAAATAGGGATTATTCTCTATACAAATAATCCTCAAATAAGGTGGTATCCATATCTCTTTCAAACTACTTGTGTGATTTTAATGGAATATCTTTTTTATATTAAACATACTAACCCTGAGTTCTGGAATGATATGTGGATTTTCAGATAGACGCTTCACTACCACCGCCATTGTCCTTGGTGTAGTTTCAATGGCAGCAAACACACAGAGCACGATTAAATCTACGATTTGCTCTGTTGTAAATTCAATTTTGCCAGCAGCTTCTTTTTCTGCCTCATCTTTCAGAATGGACGATAATAGGTCGTCATACGAATGGTTGGATGACATGTTCTTCTTCCTCTCCTCGATGATGCTTTTGATCTGATTAGACAGCTTCTGCCTTATCTGCAAATTCAAAGGAAATTCTAAATAATGATAATGGCCTGAAAAACATTTCATATATAATTGGTCAAAGATTGGAGGTGGGTTCCTGCATAAAGTTGAAAAAGGGTAGGGTTATACCTTGTGCTATGCAAAATATTCTATTACGGAGTTAGAATGAAGAAATAACCTTCTGAAAAAAAAGCCTATGACATAAGGAGATCGCTGCATCAAACTATGATTACTGCCCAATATGGTACTATGCCCAGTTGAAGTGGATAAAAAATGGGTGACCAAAGGAATTAATTTGTTTGAAAAAACAACCGGATAAAATTTTTTGGAACTAAAAGAATTGATTTGTTTGAATAAGAAATCTCGTCAGAAGTTGAGGTTTAATAGTGATTCTTCATTTATAAGCGTCCTAGAAGACAAAAGAGAAGTGAAACAAGTATATTTATCTTTTAATTATTTCACTAGCACAGCCGCAAAGTGGTTGGCTGCTGAACGCCGAAATTCATAGCTGAAACGCACATAGAGCTGAGGAAATCTAAAAGTTAAGTGGTAATTCCAAAGGTTAATCAGTTAAATGTGACAATCATATGGTGGTACAGTAATTTCTTAATATGATTAGGTAAATGTTAAAAAGTAAACAGGTTAACTGATGCATTCAAAAATACAAAGAAGTTATGAAGAGTAAATCACATTCATTGATTTGGGAGGATGACTAAGAATATGCCAGCATCTTCAATTGTTAGCCATTTAGAATTTTAGATTAAAAGATGATTAATTGTGCCCATCTCCAATAGGTATACACCTTTAGGAAAATTTTATTGCATCCACCCATATATATAGGTATTGGTTAAAGTTCTATTTTTTTGTTTTTTTTGGTAGGAATTGGCGCGAATTAGGTGATGTAAATTTGGACAAAATATCTATTTTCTGTTGTTTAAATTGTTTTTTTAAATGTATAAATAGATTTAGTCTGCTGAAAAACCCATAGAACACTCACTCACTCAAATCTACATATCCAACCATTCATCATCAAATTTTAAGCAAAATCAAACTAAAAAAATGAAAAAAAAAACCAAAAATAAAAAAGTGAAAAAAAAATAAAAAATAGAAAGTTTAAACTACTCTTATATATATACCACAATGCGTGTTTAGTTTTACCTGCAAGCTTTTGTAGAAAGTTGTGCCAGGGACCTTCAGTGGAACGCTGTAAACCCCCTTTATCAAATCAATAAAATCTTGCTTCATGTTCTCCAGCTCTGTACTCACTGATAAACTTAACACGTGATTCGCCATGAGCGAAAATATCATCTGCATCCATCCAAACCGAGTTGAGTCGAGGCAATTAACATTAAAAATGCAATTATTAATAGATAAGGGTTGAATGAAGGATCAAATTTATAGACCGCATGATGACCTGTTTAGCTTCTTGGATGACATTCACATTTCTCCCTCCCCAACCTGACAAACTGGTAGTTATGATATTTTGCATTTCTGACAGAAGCTTTTCTTTGACAACCGAAATGTTGACGAAACGCAAGACAGTTCCTCGCATTCTCTTGTGAAAATCTCCACGAGCTGCAAAGATATTCCATTTCCCCAATAACTGTGTGAAGTGGGACGGATAGTGAGGAACAAAAAGCCGATCATCGTTGTGCAGAATAAACTTGTTGACATCGGGATCCGTTGAGATTACCGTTGGGTATCCCAAAATAGAGGTTCTAAACACATTCCCATACCTGCACAGATGTAAGCTCAAGTTCATCTTTCATCCGTCACAGGTTTAATAGGGCAGGGCTGTGGTTTACTAGTACTTGGGATTGGGGTTGCTATGCAGACAGTTTAGGTGAAGATGGTGCATAGCCTCATGCATACCATAACATACATCAGGCTGTAGGGATTACATACATGAAACATTTGCTTGAAGTCAGATCAGCAACCTTGAGCTTTGCAACTTCAAGGGGCATATTAAGGCTGGGTCTGTTACATTTATAGATTCCCTACTTTCACTTTAGGACATCTAGTTTACTTGGCAAAAATCAATCATTGAAATGAACAGGATGAGGTGCTTACATTTGACGGCGCTCCTCTATGAATTCCTGCGTTCGAAAATAAAACGAGATAATCTCTCCGAGAAGGGGCCATCCTACAGTCCCCGGGGGCAGAGTCTCCTGGCTCCTCCTTGGCCGTCGGCGTTGTTGGACGAAATGCCACACTGCCATTGCCAATACGCCTGCTACTATTATCCATATCATCGTACCAGTCTCCATAGCATTTACAGGATGTGCCTCGTTATGGAATGGACGCATAAATATGTGCCCCTTACGGGCTTTTCTCAACCAAGCCAGCCGCGGGTGAAAAGTAGAGTGACCAGGATTTTGTAGCTTTGTGAAATTTTTAATTGTATTAACGTGTCTGTAAAGCATTCACCACATTTTTTTAATGTGCTTATCACTTTCTACCTGCTGTGGTCTGCCATGATCTTGTTGACATGTAGTGTTTGGAAGAGCTTCAAGTGGGCACCGACGTCATCGAAATATAACAGTAGAACAATGAGACAAAATCTGGCTTATTTTTTTATTTAAAGATTCCCCTTGTCTGTTGCAATCAAAAGATTGAACTTGGATCAAATGTCAATGGCACCTTTACATGCGCTATTGGGAACCACGACTTGCATGATATGAAACACCTTAAAACATGAATACCAGGTTCATGCAAAATTTCATGTTGGAGACATTCTGTGTTTTGTTTAAGGCTCAAGCTTAGGAAAGAAAATTGAGTCAATCAAGCTGAGTTTTCAAGTCTATTCTTGTGGACCAATCATTTTATTTCACTTTTTCTTTTACAATGGCATCGAATAATGAAACAAATTTAGCCATTTGCAAATGAATGATAGTTGGTAGATTATGAGGATGTTTTGGCTTATCACTTATCTTTGATGGAGGATACAAAGTCTATCAATGGAGGATACAAAGTCTATCAAACATCTGGTATGCTTTCTCTTTCTTAGCTGTTATATTTGATGTTTATTTCTTAGATTAAAAAAACATGTAGGCTTTTAAGTGTATCTCATAAAAACATGTATGCTTTTTAGGGTAGAAATGAATTTTCATTGATAATGGTTTAATAAGTTTTTAGCTAAATGTTTTTTAGATAAAAAAATATGTAGGCTTTTAAGTATCTCATAAAAACATGTAGGTTTTTAAGTGTATGTCATTTACTTAGGGTAGAAATGAATTTTCATTGATAATGGTTTAATAAGTTTTTAGCTAAATGGAATATTATTGGGATGATATTGATAAGTCAATTTTTATTTTATCTTTTTTTCTTTTTCTTTTTAATGATAAAATGATGTATTATTTTATAATGCAATTTGAATGGAAATAGTCTTTAATGTAAATGTGCTCATAACCTTGGTGCTAATACTTTTTCAAAATGATCTAGATCAAGAGGGAAATGACACCACAACTATGGGAAAGGACACCACAACTATTCTTTACACATATCATAGCTATGCTAAAGTTCTTCCTCAAATTGTATTTTTATCTCCAATCTCTTTACTATGATTTCAATTTTATATAAATCCAAGTTTTTGATGTTTCACAAAAGAATTGTAGAAAACAAGTGCATGGCAACACACTCAATGCAATTGGGAAATATATGTTCACACACACTCCCTGCAATCAGGAAATATATGTTGAATAGTGAAACATATATTAACTAGATGCATAGATAATGAATAGTTTTTGTCAAAAGATAATTCATATAATAAGGAAAACTAACATTATTGTTTATGCTATGGTAAAAACAATTAGCATAAAAACTTTGTAAAAGAAGCCAAAAAAACAAACTCTTCAATGTGGAGTAAAACTTAATAAATAAGTGAAATGTTCAATGGGGAGGTTAACATATGTGGGAAGTATGTAAAGTGTTTGGAGTAAAAACATTTAGCATAAAACTTTGTAAAATAAGCAAAAAGGTAAAGTGTTCAATGAGGAGTAAAACTTGGCAAATAAGTGAAGTGTTCAATTGGAGGTTAGCATATGTTGTAAGTAATGTAAATAAGTGAAGTGTTCAATGGGATGTTAAAATATGCAGGAAACAATATAAAATGTTTGGAGGCTAGGATGGATGAGAATCAATGCAAAGTGTGCACACAAGCACCTCCACACATGTATATCCCTACACAACCAACACTTAGTTTAATAGTTGTCAATTCTATCAATAATAGTATGTTAAAAATAAAGTTAATTATAAATTTAATAAAAGTTAATTATGCATCTTCAACAATCAAAAGTGAATAATCAAAAGTTGTTGTAAAAATGATTTTTAACTTTTTTTTAATATAGTAATGAATAATCAAAAGTGAATTATATATATATCAACAATAAAAACAAAAACAAATAGTTGTGTCCACAACTTTAAATGCCCCCAATTACCATTGACATAGTAACAAGCTTTGGAAATCGAGATGGTATCAAAACTTTGAGACTCGTATATGCACCACTTTGAGACTCGTACATGCACCCATTCCACACCCATACATGCACCAGTTTCACACCTGTACATGGACATGTTCCAACCATGCACTAAACATGTGGAATTAAATTGCTTATTAAATTCCCGTTGCAGGTGCTGTAATAAGATCTTATTTTGAAGGACTGATCAAAAGCCAAGAAAAAAAAATTGATCGTTTGTGACAAAATTGAACTATGTAAAAAAGAGAGACATTTTTGGGAAATGGAAAAAAATAATCGTGGTCAATGCAAAACCGATTGCTTTAGTCCCAGGCTTGCAGCATGGATCAATAAGTGAAAGGTTTAATGGGGAGTTTAGCACACACATGAAATAATGTAAGTGTTTGGAGACTAGGATCGACAAGAACTAATGCAAAGTGTGCACATATTAGAATTGCAGAAAGCAAGGAATATCCCCTGCACGTCTGCATAGGCATATCCTTCGCACAAACAAGAATTAGTCTAATTTGAAGCCTTATGTAGATAATTGATATCACTCATGCTCCCGCACTCCTACACTTCACAACTGCGCACTTTTAATAGTTCACAAAATTCTTTTATGCATATGCTTAACAAAAAAATATTGTTAAACATATATATCTACTGGACAAATATTTGTTGGGCACAAAGACATTGTGCTGACAGATATATCTGCCAGACATCTGCACATGCATATCCTCCGCACATGCAAGTTCTAGTGTAATTTTAACCCTTGTATGGATAACTCATAACAATCATCCTCCTGCACTCCCACACTTCACAACTCTGCACCTCCAATAGTTCCATCGCACAGATTCTGATCAACAATGTAATTTGCTTAATAACAAACTCATTCATGACAATTTCATTTTTAAACATTTTGAAGTCTTTGTAGCGAAAACATTTTGCATGAATTTTGTAAAAAATAGGAAAAAAGGTAAATTGTTCAATGTCGAAGAAAACTTCGTAAATAAGTGAAGTGTTCAACATATATATCTTCGACACACACATACCGTTTGCAAAGTCATATGTTATGGGCCTCCACACATGCATATGCACTATACAACCAACAAACTCTATTTTGAATATTTGTGTTGTTGATTCGTATCGTCCATCCTACTACTTTCCCACAGTTTGCAAATTTGTACTTCCAATAGTTCAATAGCACCGATTTTGATCAACGATGTAATTTGCATGATAACATACTGATTTATGGCAATCTCATTTTCTAAGTTTGCAGTACTCAATCTGGATACTTGTATTTATTTTAAGTGACAATGTTTAGTACAATAGGTATATAAAGTAAACAAAATACTTCTATGCATATAGTTAATTTAGAAAATATTGTTAAATAGAATTTATTTCCAGTAACAATGTTTATTATAAAAAATAACTAAAAGCATCTGGCATAGAACTTCGTAAGTATTTAGAGGTAAAGATATAGAGGAAGCAATGTAACATGTATCGAAGTGGAGTTGTGGAGGGAACAATGCAAAGTGTGTGGATGTTACAATGTGCGGGAAACAATGTAAAGTGTGTGCAACTTAGGTTTTGTGGAAATCGAATAAGGTAGAGTTTCCTAGACGACAAAAGTTCCTTGTGCGCAATGTTGGAATTGATAATAGGATATCACAAACTGGTTACCTGTGCACCTGATTCTTTGAATAAAGCTTAGAGAATACCATCTACATATAACTGAAGAGATGGACAGTCCAGAAGCAGAGCAATTATGAAACTTCAAACTTAAAACAATTAAATCCTGCAATTAAACCTTCCCACACTCATATATATTATTTCTTGATATTTACATAATATTTGCAAGATGAATCATCTTAAAAATATGATTCATATTTTGACTCTTCATATTTAAAAAAACCAATTCATTGAAAATATAATTACTCTTTCATTAAATTCATTCAACCAAGTGTATTAACATTTTTAATTTTTTATAGCATAAATATTATCATCCATATCTTAAAAATTACAAACTCTATTAGTTAATAAAAAATACAAACTCTATTAGTTAACGTGAAAAGTAAATATACAAAACAATAAAAAATCAACTAGTCGATTCTTTGTTTAAGGCACAAATTCACATCTTGGCTCAAGCAACAAACTTCCAATCAAGTGCCATCAATTGCATTTATACATCATTATCCCATCATTTGCATTTATGCATAATGCAACAATTGAATTTGAATTTTATTTGCAAGCAGTTCAACATCACCATGAACTATCAATTATCTATCTTATTTTGAGTTCTTTAGAATTTTGAAGTTCAATACCTCATATTTTGTTATATAATTTTTATTATTAATTTTTTTTATAAAAATCATAGAAGATTTGCTTTAATGGAAAGAAAAATAATTTTTATTAATGTGAAAAATACTTTTATTAAATTACATAAACTTAGTTTTATTTATTCATTTTTAATAAAATTTGTTTTTTCTTCCATCAACTCAATTACAACCATAAACTTAGTTTTATTTATTCATTTTTAATAGAATTTGTTTTTTCTTCTACCAACTCAATTACAACATAGAAGTGGAGGTTAATGTGCTTTCACTTGATGTGTGGTGTAGTGTTTGGAAACCCCCACCCTCTTCAAACTTTTCCGCTGATTGCAACACATCTCCTTCTGTCATGTGCTCGCTCTCTCTTCAACATATTTGAATACTACTCTCCCATACATGGAATTCTTCTAACGTTTTTCATATTTCTACTATGACAAAAGTACTTAACTCTCCCATACATGGAATTCCTCTAAGGTTTCCCTTATTTATTTCTTAAGAGTATATTTGATACCTATGTGTTTGGATCATATCGTTTTGGTGAGAAATGACTATATAGGTGACATCATTACTTATAAATCCAATACGATACGACTTTGGTAAATCTTCTCTAATAATATATAGTGGGTAATTTTATAAAATGTGAATAAGGAGCATAGTATTTAATCAACCTGTTATTTTTCGAGATGTTCTAGGTTGTTATTGGAATGATGCCAAGGCACCTGAGGGGTTAAGGCTTAGATGAATTTTAGGCCATATTTGCAGTAAAAGAAGTGTGCAATATTTTGGGAAGTTTTTCCCTCTCTCTTTCTTAAAATAGAAGGACCTCAAACAGTCTCAGTTCAGCTGAAAGGTGCTCTCAACCATCAACGATATTTTTCCACGAGTGTCTTAGACAATAAAGCTTGAAAGGAGGATGAAATGGTGGATTAGAGAAAAAAACAAAATAAACATACAAGGTACTGTTAAAAAATGAATCTTGTAGCCTATGGAAAAGAACAACGTACTGAGCAATTAATAACTCAACAACTCTAACTTGTGTAAATAGATTAAAAAATACATGCTTCAAATAGTTAACATCTTTGTACATTCAAACTCAAGGAGGTACCCTCTACATATCATTCAAATGCACATAGAAATTGATAAGAAATGATCATTCATTCAAAGGAAATCATTTCTATATAAGGATTAAACATCATGTAGTAACACTGGACATAAGGTATAATCTACTGTATGAATTTATAAATTAGATTTGATACAAGAAAGAAAAAATGGTAGGAGATTCTTTACAGGAACACATATACAATAGATGGAGGAGTTACATATTGAAATTTAAATGTAGGGGATGAATCTCTGGTTTCCTACTGCATTTATCAACTAATTATGTTCAAGGTTTCTGGGCAAACAACTTTGGTTATAAGAAACTCTTAAATTCCCCAAAGTGTTGACCTCAACAATGAGTGCCTTCATTTTATTTTATTCCTATCTCTCATGCCCTAAAACCACTTCTTGAAAGTATTTCCAGCTTCTTGAATATTCTTATGGCTTCTTGATTCTTGAGTGGTTTTCCTCCTGGTGAAATTTTAAAAATTAACTTCACCTCGTAGATTTTTGTTATGCTGTGATATGGATTTATGAGCGGAGCGAAATGAAGCCACATATTTATAAGATTAACACAAAGACACAGTGAATAATAACAAAGATACAATAAAACTTGACTTCTATTAAATAAGAAATATGATGAAACCTGTAAAATGCAGACTGAAAACAAGCTTGCTAGAATGGTGGCAGCTAATCTCTGAGAAGAGATGTGACGACTATGCTCATTCGCAAGAAGATGAGTACAATGAAACTCTGAAGTAATTTTTACAATAAAAATGAATTCCAAAACCCTATAAATCCAAAAACCTAACCCTAGGAGATGAAGCACCAAAAGTCATGTGGGCCCCGTTGGGGTAAGTTAGTACATCAACTTCCCTGGGTCATAACTTTTGCATACGATCTTTGTTTAGGGTGCACAATAGCTCTTTGGAAATGTATTGAAAAGGAGCTTCATTTAGGGGGATCAATAAAAACTTTTGAATTTTATTGAGGTGCCCGATCGTGAAAAAACGTCGTTTAGGCCCTCAAAATGGCCTCGAAAGTTTGGGACCCAAAAAGTTGCTAAAAATAGTAAGTTGCCAAAAAAACAGTTTTGAGCTAGTTGGAAAAGGTGGGTGGCCACTGAGATCCTAATGGATCATGCTCATATTTTGGAGCAACTGTAGATTCAAAGACAAAAATACACATCATGCTATGCTCCTTAGAAATATCTTCAATCATTTTCCTCTTTGGATGGAAACTCAAAATCATAACTGCACATGCATGAGACTTAGTAGTTTGTTGAGGAAAATATATGAAATGATCTTACTCAAACATTTTCAGATCCTGCTTGGATAAAGAAAGATAGATGATAATGCCACCCTATGTTTATAGCCATCAAAATTGATATCCTAATTCACGAGTATTGTTTACAAGTGCTTAGGCTGTTTTTTTTATAAATAAAAGTTTGCTGGAAAAAATCATTATTTATGTAATTTTCTGAACATATCAGATGCTGAAATAAATATAGATACAGAAGTAAAGACACCAATTCGATAATAAAAACAAATGAGACATAAAACAATCCTTTATTTCATTCCAATTCATCAAATAATCGTTCTCCTTACAAAATTTTCTGAGGAAGTTTTGGACCAAAGTCAAACTTAGACGTCCTTGATGAAACATACAAAAGGACTTCTGACAAAAAATAAAAAACTTAACTTTAAAATCTAGATCAACTTGCCACAGATTCTTGCCCACTCGACTTTTCACAATAGCCTTTGTCAGTCATGAAATCTAATTCACAAACAAACAAGTCTACACAGACTATCAAAGATAGATCAACACCTCTGAAAAACAAGTGTCTGAATGATGTAATTCATCCCTGAATCTTGCTGTCTACAATAGGACCCCGCTATCATAAAAAATATTTAGGCTTCTAATGAATTAAGGAATGAATGAAAATTGAATTATCTCAACAAAAACTCAAAGAGCAAACCTTAGTATGCTTCTCCTTCTATTCTCCCTTGTTCCTCCCTTTCCTTTTGCCTTTAAGAAAATTAGAATTGGTTGAAGTAGTTGAACTACTTCCTTAGTTAAGTTAACTAAAACTCAACCAACTTTTTAGTTAAGGGGGAAAAGTAATAAATCATAATAAGGGTTTTTAAATAAATAATAACTAGTATGTGGGACCCCTTGTGACTCCCTTTAGCTTTTAACAATCATAACACAACTAGTTAATTAAACAAAACATCCCTCCTTGTGACTCCCATCATCACATTCGTATTTGACAATTTATCTCAAAATATATTACTCATATATCCAAAAATATTGTGATGTCCAAAATTTCAGAAGTCAACTGTTCTCACAATTAATAAATAAAAAAGCTTAAAATCCATATTTTCCACTATGGGAGGCAATCTTTCCCTTGTTTCTCCTGTCAAATTTTGATCTCTCTGAATTTGCCTTAGGTTGTGTGGAGCCTTTAGGCCTGATCTTGCTAATCACATGAGAACAATCATCTCTCAAATGCATGCATGAGGACATAGATTTATCAGAGTCATTTGAGGGTGAGGAAGGGGCAGCAATGGATTTTCCTTTGTTAGGGGCATGGTGGGCCTCGGTTTTCAACCTTTTGCTTGCATGGGAAGACTGAACTAGGGAGTGAACAAGGGAAGCTTGGACAATTTGATTGATAGTCGAAGGAGCAGGTAAAGACAAGTTAGGCCGACCACTATGTTGGGAGAATGTCGGGTGGACAATCTCTTGCAATCCGTCGTTCTCAGGAACTTTAGGCTGTAGTGAAACATGAGGAGGCACAGGGATACTAGGGACCCATGGGGATTGGAAGGGAGGCCTTTCGGGCCTAGGTTGGACCACTCCTTGACCAATCCAGTTAAAAAACCCAGCTTGAAATAGTTGGCCTAACTCTTGTGAGTTTGCATCAAAGTGTATAGAGAATCTTGGCCTTCTTGGGCCCCTATTCCAATTACCTCTTCCTTGGTTACCTCTGCCATGGATACCTCTACTGAAAAATCTCATTCCTGTATGCATAATTGATCAGCAAATAGTTTCTTTAACAACCATACATGACAACTCTTTTAAAATATGAAATAAAATTTGGCTCAACAACATATCAAACTCATGCAATCCAATCCATACAAATTGTTTAATAGTTGTCAATGAGAAGGGAGTGAACAATGGTTCTAGGATATGCGAGGGGTTGTATTGAGTGAAAAATGTTAAAATGAGGGGGAAAATATTATGATTACTACTCACAGACAAAAAACAATCAACTGTAAACCAAATAATATATCACCGTAATCCATCCCTCTGATCTTAAACTATCATAATACAAAGTTTCCCTTAACTGTAATTAAATTTTAGGAACATGGATTGGATAATGAATATGAGAAGGTGAGGGGATTTTAATGGGCGAAAAGTGAAATAATGGTAGGGAAAAGAGCGAATATTGTTCATAAAATCAATTAATTAATCCATAAAACAATTCTGTATTTAATGCAAACGATCCAATGCCAACTAAAAAATTACTTTGACCAATTAAACAATTACTATGTGTTAACACTTGTTCACTGTCCACATTTAAATCTTTAACACTTTTAATTAACACAGTTCCATCATATTCAAAATCAATATGACCTTCAAACATCCTATATAAAGAATTATGTTTCCTCTCATTTCTTCCATTTTATATTTAAAACAAAATTCCAATGAACACACAGTCATTTGTTTCAACTCTGCTCAACATTGAAACCTTAGCCACTGTCCATAAATTAATTCCTCAAATCAAACACAGACACAAGCTCTTTCAAAACATGCCCGATTCCATTCCTTTAACCAATTTAACAATTAAATTGCAATGAAACCATACTACTAAAAACCCCATGCCCATCTATGATGGTGCAATAAGATGATATGATGCACAATATCCATAAATCATACACAGTAGACAACCATGCCACAATTATCAATAATTTAAATTGCAAAAATCCCGATCGAGCAATTTAAACACACAGTAACAACAACCATCACTTCGATTTATACCATGATGTAGGAACCACACAAACCAACGCATAACATAAGGAAGCATTTATATGACTGTACATATCCAATTACTCCTGATCAAAACATAAAACAATGTTGAGTTATCAATCTAACTGTTATAACAAAAGGAGGAATTGATTGTATGCCCATTTACAACTTCTCAAATCAACCAATTTAACCATGCTGAGCTATCGATTCAATTGTCAGAATAAAAGAATGCACTGACTATATACCAATAATAATTTCCGATTACAACTGTGTAATTAACTCGATCAACAGAGACACACCAATAATCAAAACCATTGTCAACGCTATTCCACCAACTCATGACAGTCAACAAGATACCCGACAGGGTGTAACTAGTTCAATCTATCAAAATCAGGCTCTAAATAATCAAGGGGTCATTGGTGGAACCAACATAGGGAGACTGGAGGTCGACCTTGTCGAAATTAGGTGAGAAACCCTTGAGACAAGCAAGGTGGAACCACACACAATATAACCCTTAGCTTGTATGATAGGGGGACAGTTCGACCCCAGGTAAGAGAGGCTATGAACATAGGAGCAGAGGTTTCTGACTGGCCAATAAACAACACCAAAAACACGCATGACATAACCCTTGTGGTTTTCCAAAAAAGATGAATAATGCTGATAGAAATGAAAAGCCCAGGTAATAACAACCAACCCTAAAGAAAGACTCTTGGAATAATAGCAACCATAGCCAACTGTGTAGATAACCATCACATAAAACGAGCCCACGACCAGGTGGAAAATGATATGCAGTGACCCATAGGTGATTCAAAATATAAACAACAACCCCATAATACCAAATACAACTGGGTGTGGTTACAAAGACTGCGAGGAGATGACCATCGAGTCTAGATAGAATGAAACCCTAAAAAAAAAACACATGGAGACAACAAAGAGACATCACGACTTCCACCACACAGATCAAACAATGAAATCACGACTTCAACCATCAAATTTTCCATTTGTAACGAATAACACAAACAACCATTCCAGTGAAACACCATGAGTTTACACAGTTTCCATCCTCAAGAAAAACACAGACCATTACATCACCGAGCCAACATTTATATCATAAATAGAGCGAGTTCATGGATGGCGAAAAAAACATACCTGTAACCAAATGGCCTTAAAAATGCGAGCTTGGACGAGCAGTTCCTTCGACGCTTGAATATCAGAGATTAATCACAATGAAAATAAAATGAACAATAACCAAGCTAGGGTGACGACTAGTGGGAGAGGTATGGAGTGACGTGCATTTACTGCACGTCACTTCCATCGTCCCTTCATTCAATTACGTAGTACACGACAACCAACCAACATTAATCCATGCATCAAAACTAGCATACATTGCTTTCCAAGTGCGCCACCTGATCCATACTAACCAATGTCCAAAACCATACTATAACATATATCACATGCGCCTTCATATAAGTCAATAAAGCCAATAACATATCTAGTTATGACTAACATCATTTCGTTAATTTCAAATGCTTATAGTATAGCATAACATATCATAGTTTAGTTTTTTCTTCTTGGATTTTATTCCATATTTCTCTTGTTTCTTGTTATAACTAACATGTGTCTTGTGCATGTACAACATGTGACGAATCATGGCTACAATAGCAATTCCATAACAATGAATATAAGCCATTCATACATGGAATTTAGAGCTTAGAGTAACGAAACCAACACATAACATGCATTATCCATCTGTAATCTGTCGTAAATAAAACCAAGATTTTAACATCAATCATCTAGAACCCTGTAAGCAGTGTCGAACAACAACATAAATATAAGATAAGAACCTTATCTGATCCTCCAATATACAAGGGGTCCTACCTACTTGTATTATATATTATTAGCTTAGTTTAAATAATAGGTTTAAACAATACTTTGCGGGCGAAATCCTCTTTGAGATTTTTATCGTCAACAAACTGGCGACTCCACAGGGAAATATGTTTCCAATAGATTAAGAACTCAGAACACATGGTTTCGTATACCAAGAAAAACAGATCAGAAGATATAACCAAAATGATTATGCAACAAGGGGGAAGTGAGCGGATTTAATGTAAAAATGACCGGGAATTTGAGAATAACTCATGAAAAATGTTAAGTATGAGGGGGTTTATCCCTTTATTCACAATCATTCAACCATAATTTACTCTTACTTCAAGGTGAAAATTTTATGGACTTGCTCTTTTAACTCTCAAATGGATGAAGAAATGGAAAGCAAAAGCGAGAGATAACCAATTTGTTTATAAGACAACAGTGAAAGCAGATAACAAATTCAAGTGCTTTCAGGGGAACATCATAACAATTGTATAAGCTTGATTTTTATTGACTAACAATACCTTGCAGGAGTGTCACTGTGGAAGAACTCATCCAACATCTTATTCTTGACCAAAATCAACTAAACGATGAAAAAGCAATAAAAATCATGACAAAATTAAGATTACAAAATTTAAAACAACGGAAATCAAATGATAGAATTTGCAAAAGCAACAAGAAGTTATTAAAAAAGAAGGTAGAAATCAAACTACTGTAGAGCATGAATGAAAAATAACAGAAAATGAAAGCAGAGATAGACTACTAATATATAGAAAATCCAAACAATGTTAAAACTTTTCAAGTTGGTTCCACGTAATGTTTCAAGAGAGAACTGTTAGTGTTGTAGGAAAACAATCGCTCCTGTAGATCCTTTAGAATGTAAGAATTAGTACCGACGACAAAAACGATTTTGACACAATCTCACTTGGAGGACTATAAATAAGAGGGCGCTAGAGCTCATTTGACACAATCTCTCTCAGAAATGCATAATACCAGTGGTGCACAAGTTTGGAGAGGAGTTGCAGCTACAGCTGCTGCAACTGGCATTTTGGTTTTGAATTGGACTCTCTCTTTGGTTATGGTTTGGACTTTCTGCCTAGTACACTAGCTCTGGAGAGAGGTACACTATATTGGTTGGCTATTGGTACTAGGGTTTGCTTCTAGAATTATTCTCTCTGTCAAGGTTAAGGTGCTTAGGGGTGTCCTTTATGCCTATGGTTGGGTGACAATATTTCTATATTATCTATGGTGAAATGAGAACACCTACTTTTCTAACAAATCCAACCCACATTCTTGAAATTATTATCATTGTCTATAACATTCTATTTGTTATTGAGTGTTCCCAAAGCCAATAATTTAACTCATGTAAGAGGGTGGGTGTGAGGAGTCACATCCTGTATTTATTAGGGAGCATGGGATGAATTGCAGTCATCTTTGGGAAGAGTGAGAGTCAAGCAAACAAGAGAGAAGAAGGGAAATTCTTATGCAGAATGGGGACAATTTTTATGTGCAGTTTTTGGGCAGCAAAGGGAGAGATAAGTGTTGGGAAGAGTAGGTCAACCATGTTGTTCTTGAAGACAACCATTGTTGGGTTATGTGTTATGTTGGAAATGAGGCATGTATGCCTATAAAATAGGTTGTAATCCTATAATGCATTTCATGTTGAAGAAATGGTTCAAGAACCTTGTGTAGGTTGTTGTGAACACTCCTGAAGCAACTGAGAGTTCCTAGAGTCCCTAGCTCAGAAATTCCTGACCATCCGAGTGCACTAGTAGCCTTGATATACAAATGATATAGCTTGAGATACTATGAGTAGTGAATGGGATACATTCCTTGGGTTGTGCAGGTTATGAGGAAGAGAGAGCTGATGGATTGAAACCTTTGTAGGAGTAGAGCCTGGGTTTTTGGGTTGATGAGTGTGGAGAGTGGATAACCAGAGGGCTAGATCTCCTTGTGGACTCGTAGCCTCAACTCAAGGATGACCTGTTGTTGATATTTGAAACAACAAAGCCTATGCTTGGGAGGTTCATCCTTTGTATGCATCTAGTTGAATTACATTTATAAACAAATTAGTATTGTTGTTGTGTTATTTATGATTATTCTGTTGTGTAAATGATATATGAATGTTGTGTTATGTTTTTTTAGGTTTGCATGCATTCATGAATTTATAAATGTTGTAGATGCATGCATAAATCGACATGCTGTTTGTTGTAGTTTTTATGGGCCTACTGCCGCTTGGTTTTTTGTTTTATGTATGGGGAATTTTTAATTCAATTTATAGTAGGCTACGTCATTTTCCATAATGACAAGACTCAACATGGGTGTTAGGTACATTACAAAGTGATATTAGAGCTTTTGCTTCAAACATGGGGCTTGTATGGGCCATAACTAGTGTGAATTGAGAAAATTCATTGTTGCAGACTCTGGTATGTGCAAATTTGGGGAAAAACATAGAATTAGAACGAAATCCCCAAATTTGTGGGTAAATGTAGAGTTTAAATTCCTCGGGGTAGTTGAAGAGATGATATGGGGCATGAATATGCAAGTTGCAGAGTTGAATTCGACTTGGAAGGTCGGATTTTTTTCATTTTAATGGTCATTGTAGCTTTGGGAAGAGTTTGAAGAATCAATAATCGATATCACTTTTGATCTCGAGATCAATGCCCTAGATTCATTGTGATAAATCAAAAACTTATAAGTTTCGACCATTTTAAAGGTGAAGTGAATCGATGACCAAGATTTAATTTTAGGGGTTGGGAAAATGGACCATATCAATGGCCACGATATGTTTTTGGTCGTTTTGAAGTTGAAGAAGATCGACGACTGATATTGAATTCAACAGTTGTGAAAATGAGGCAGATCGACAGTATGGATTTGTTTTCAACCGTTTGGAAGTTAGAGTTGATTGACAATCAAGATTTGCTTTCAGATTTTGGAAAATAAATCAAATTGACGATCGAGATTCATTAGTATAGTTGGGTGAAGTTATATGAATCAATGGTCGAGATAATTTTTTAATGATAGATCGATGGTTCGAATTCATCGGGCATTTGATCAAAAACTTATAAGTGTTGGAGTTGGTCAAGGGAAATCATTGACGACCAATGATTAGGTCATCTAGATTGGCAAAGTGTTTTAGTCACCAACTAAAATCGTCCACGAACAATGGTTGGGTCGACTGGATTGACGAAGTGATTTAGTCACCAATGAAAGTTTCTAACGACTGATGGTCAGGTCGATTGATTTAACAAAGTGTTCGATCGAGAAAGAGAAAGCACAGATGACCGATGGTCAATGGTCAAGTTTGGGTTGGTTCGATGAGGTGTTGGTTCATCCAAGAGAAATGATTGATGGTCGATGAAGAAAAGAGGAGGGTGATGTGTCATTCCACATCAGAATCCACGTGCCATGCCAAGCTAGAAAAGTTGACACCTCAGGATGACATTACATGACATGTCATCTTATACATGTCACACCACGTCAACTAAGAAGTGGTTGATGGACGATGGTCATGTCGACCGAATTAGAGGAGTGTTTACATTATCCAACATGAATGGTCAATGGTCGATGGTTGGGTCAGTCGAATTAGTAAAGGAGTTCCATCTACCAATGAGAATCACCAATGGTTGATGGTTGATGGTCGATGGTCGGGTCGACCATTTTAGAGATGTATTGAAATCAGTTGTCAAGGAAAAGGGTTGATGGCCAATGGTCGAGTCGATAGTTTTGGAAAGTGTTGATCGTCGATCACTGATAAAGCTCAGATCAACGATCCATATTTCTTCGAGTTGGAGATCAACAATGGAGATTCATCCATGGGCCTAGGGAAGGTTTAACGAATCAATGGATCATATTTGAGGTTGTTACAGTAGTAAAACAATCAATTGTGTATGATTATTGTTTGGGATTTTGAAATTCATGAACTTGCAGGGCGATTTTGAGGCCCTAAACGACGTTTTTTACGGAATTAAAGCCCATGAAAACATAGTGTACCAAGGTACAATTTGTCTTTGCATATTAAATAAAATAACTCGGAGATAACATTCCAACAAGCTAATCTATTAGAAAAACGAAGCTTGTATGAGAAAGTTACACCTGAAATAGTTAAGGTAAAATTTTGGCACTAGTTTACTTCTAGAGGGCATAACTCCTTGCTCGAAGGTTCATTTGGGGCACAAGAGAAGTCTATGAAAATATTATGAACTATAGAAGACAATTGTGGATCCATATTTGGAATCTAGATAAGTAAAAATGTGAAGGAAGAGATAAAGGACACATTTGACATACATGGATAAAAATGTAAAACAATCAAAACTTATGGGGATCGTAACTAACAGTTTGAAGCTCGATTAAAGGTGAAATTGTGACAGATTTTCAAAAGGTAGTAATGGGAATACCCAATTTAGTTTTTCTGAAATCCCAAGGGAATTGGTGTAGGGATTCATGAATAAGGATAAAATTGCTAAGCTAGAAAACAAAAGGTCCAAAGGGGTAAAGTTGTCATTTCTAGATTGCTGCAGCTTTTGACTAGAACATTGATTTGACAATCTAAGAGTTGTTGTAAATTCAATGTTAGTAGTATTATCTATGTCATGTAGAAAAAATTATTATTTCCTGATAGATTTATCTCTGTAAGTGGAAAAATGTGGTGTTTGAGATTATATACACTAGGAATATAGGTGTACAAAATGGTTAAATTGGCAATACTCAATTACCTATAAATTTTTGCTCAGTGCTCAGAATTGAGAAATAAAGTAGTCATTGGAAATATATTGGGTAAAAGAATCCAGATATCCACTCAAAATTTAGTTTCAATCTAGGTAATTCTCAAGGAATCATAAGGAAGATTTCTATTGGATTCCATGAACCATGTAACTACTTGATATAAGGATTTTTTCAAATAATGTCAAAATTTGGAGAAACATTCTCAACTAATAGAGAAGAGTGCTAGAGGTGATGGTTGGGTAAGGAAGAGTATTGAAACTCATGATAGTGCCTATACATAAGTATAGACGCACACTTGAAGTGAAATAGCCTAATAATGGGAAAAAGTTGGTTAATCTTATTAACAAGTCATTGATAACGAGTAAAGGAGAATTCCAAAAAAGAGTGTTGTGTGGAGGGATTTCTAACAAGAGGATAAGATTCCACAAATGATGATTGTGTGGTTCTATTCTATACTAATCCCCAGGTCCATTCGACAGGGAATCAGGTCAAGCTTGTGGAGTGGACTGAAGCATCAAATATATATGCAAAGGGAAGTGTAGGGCTACGAAGTAGGTGATGCAAGGTTGACAAAGGTCTAAGGAAGAGCAGAGGAATATTAGTGTTTGAATGCTATAGAGTCTGAATGGATTGCGAAGGAAAATAAATAGAGGTCCTCACATAAGGTATGAAGACAATAGATGGGTAATTTCATAAGCTTGCATAAAGAGTAAGGAGGACTCCATAGCCTTGAAGGTAGAAATATAGTGAAGTCTACAAAACATACTACAAGAGAAGGAAAAATGATGTCATGAAATGAGGTGTGAATCATGGGTGGACGACTCATCTCTATGTGAAAGCATAGGAATGCAGGAAGTAGGAATTTTTAGATATGATCTCACAATTTTTGTTCTGAGTAAGAAAGTTGCCTCTATTGTTAGAGTGCACAACAAAAACAAGGTGCATGTGCAAATGGAGGAGTGTAGTATTCCAATTGGGGCAGAGTGGTCTTGAATGGCCAAGTAGTGATTCAAAATTTATCACTCAATGAAGTGAAGAGAGATATTTAAAATTGATCAAAGCCATGGATGGAAAAGAGTATTAGAAAGATGACATAAAATAATATTTCAGAATGTTGAAATGCCAATCAATGAGAATGGTATTTCCAAGCTGGTTTGGTCAAGAAAATGGGGAATGGTTAATTAGATTGCAGTGCTAATGTTAAGCTGGAGTAGCGCATGTTACAACACTATGAATATTGTTAATTATAGCCAAAATATGTTGGGACATGTTTTCTCTACATAAAGAAAACAATTATAAGATGGTGGCACTAGTGGATCTAGTAGCTATAAATGAAGAATAGCCAAGAGGAGATTGGTTGCAAGGATTAGAATAGGGGCCATTAGTGCATGATTGAGAAGATTGGAAGTGCACATGGAAGAGAGGTTCTACAAGAACTCAAGGACAACCATCTACACCCAAAAAAATAAACAAGAAAATAATGTTAAAATAAATATGCACTGGAGTGCATAATAGAATTGATGCATGAGACATACAATAAAGATAGAATGCATATGGAATAGGAATGAAAGATTAAATGCTTAATGCATATTGATGTGCATTGGTGCATGTGGGAATGCTTGAACATGTATATGGCATGAGTATAGACTAAGAGTATTTTGCTGATATATATATGAAATAATGATGCTATGATATTTGAATAAAACTTATGATGGATTGTGTATCCAAGAAAAGTGATTATAGCATGGCTAAAAAGGACGATTATATTGTTGCTTTTGGTAGCCATCCATATGAAGACAAACTAGGATGGTGGGAATGATGATCAAGAGGTTGGTGAAGGGAGATTGTGAGCTTATACAAAGGACTAGTTGATTAGGTAGCATCAAGTAATGTAATAACAACAATGCATGTATGCATTTGAGCTTGATTATGATGCATAAATGAAGAATGGAATTGAGGTAAGAATTCCCTCAATTAAGTTATCAATATTTGAATTGATGTAAAGGAGGGAGACCTTGAGTATACATAAATATTATATGTTGCTTGAATGCATTCATGAGAAATTTTAATTGCATATTGTGTTGTGTTGGTTATGAAAACATAACCAAGTCAAGACATGGGACAATACTCGTGTGATAGCAATGAATGGAAATAGAAGAAGCCATGTGTGAGGCCATGTTGAGATTGGACATGGAAATACTATAATGCCATCCATGAGCATAATGGTTTCCCCTATATAACTGATGCTTGGATTGCAATCTCTTTGCCAACACTGAATAACACTAAGGGATGTTGTTCCTAGTGTTGTGTATGGGTTGGATATGAATGTATCCAAATAATTAGGGAAATAATTGGGGAAGAGTTTGGATGATATGTTGAGGCATGGGCCATACCTTCCAACTCACATGGTGGGATACATGACATGAACATATGGTATTCCATAGTCAATGCAAGGATGCATTGTGTAGATGTGGCCATGATTATTGGCACATTGGTTTTATTTATTGGTAAAGTTTTAATACATTATGAAAAGCTTGGTATGTTGATAATGCATGTACAATAAATGATAGTTTCATTCTATATAATATGATTAATGGTTGAATTCCATTTTAATGTGAATAATGGATGGAAATGATTCAATTACTAGTAAATTACAATTATGAGACCATTTTATGAACTGCTGGAAATATGTATGAGTGCTAACAATCTTGTTGGGTTGTAAGAAAGTTCAGGAAATTGCAGGTAGAGTAGTATTGGATATGGAAATGATGTAAGCCAATAGGGCAGACTGATATCTACAACTGTAAGAGCCAAACATAATGAGCAAAAAACTCATGTATGGGGATATTTATTTTCCTGTATAAACATATTTGAGAAATTAATAATTGAAAATTGTTATGATATGCTAACAATTTGTTTGGATTCTTGGAAATTGAGAAAATTTGCAAGGGAAATGGTCTTGGATATGGAAGTAATATAATCTCATAAGGAAGGATGATATGTATTCCTGTAAGAGAGAAACAACTATGAGCATAAAACTAATGTTTGGGAAGTTATGTTTTCCCATGTAAAACATGTTTGAAATTTTATAATGAAAATTGTAGGATGATGTCTTATATTGACTATATGCATATGATGAAGATGGGGTGATTGCCATGGGTTATAGATTGCTAGAAGAAGTCTAGCAACAAGTTGGAATTCATTTGCATGAGAACACATTGGAAAATTATGGATCAACTAAGGAACTATATAACAGTGAAATGGATGTCTGAGCCTAGAGAGTGAGTACAACAAGAAGAAGCAAGTTGTCATGCTTGCAAAATAACCAAGTTGTACAACCTGAAGAGTGAACTCCTCTATGGGAGTTGCATTATCGAAGAACTAGGTCATTGGGCTTGAAGAATGAACTATTGTTTGAGTTTCGCTATAGAAACAAAGTTGTCGATGGTTGTTTCCTGATAGTTCTTCCTAGTAGTGAGTCCCTTGAGATCATAATAGTGAGATTCCTAGTTACCTATGCCAGAGAGACGTTGATAAATGAATGGTGCAACCCGATGGAATGAGGTCAATGAAGGGGGTACATTCCTTGTGTCAAACTTGATAAACGAATGGGACATTTGATGGATTGAGAGCAGTGAAGGGGTACATTCTTTGGGTTGGGTAGGTCAAGAGGAAGAGAGGTAGTGGAAATTAGGATAGTTGTAGGGAAATGCCAGTGGTTTATGTATATGTTTTGGGCCAGAGTGCCTATGTATATGTGTGTGTGTGTGTGTGTGTGTGTGTGTGTGTGTGTGTGTGTGTGTGTTTTGGTCCTGGGTGCCTCTGTATATATGGTCATTGGGGCCGAAGCACCTATGTATTTATGGATTTTATGGTCGAAGTGCCTATGCATTTATGGATTTTATGGTCGAAGTGCCTATGTCTTTTATATCTTAGGTTGGAAATCCTGTGTGACGTTGGGCCAAAAATCCTATGCATTGGTTATGGCCAGAGAGCCTAGTCTAGTAATATGTATGAACACCTATAGGGTGTTGTGCACTGAGGACACTGCAAAAATAAGGGGGAGATTCTTAGTTACCTGTGCCAAAGAGACCCTGATAAAGGAATGGTGCAGCCCGATGGACTAAGGATAATGAAGGGGGTACATTCCTTGGGTCAACCCTTATAAATGAATGGGATGTTCGATGGATTGAGATTAATGAAGGGGTACATTCCTTTGGTTGGGAATATCAAGAGAAAGAGAGCTAGTGGAAATCGAGATAGTTGTAGGATAATGTCAATGGTTTATGTATATGTTTTGGGATGAAGTGCCTCTCTCTCTCTCTCTCTCTCTTTATATATATATATATATATATATATATATATATATATATATATATATATATATATATATGTTTTTGGCTAGGGTGCCTTTGTATCTATGGTTATTGGGGTCACAAAGGTTGTCTCCAATGGAAATGGTAGATCACCAAAGACACGGACTCTGCTATAATTGTGATGAAAAATATGCTCTAGGTTAGAGTGTTTATGTATTTTATGTTTTAGGTTAGAAAACCTGTGTGATGTTGGGACAAAAATCATATGCATCGGTTATGGCTAGAGATCCTAGTCTGGTAATATGTATGAATGCCTATAGGGTGTTTTTCACTAAGGAAAATGAAAAAATAAGGGGGAGGGGAATGTAATATCCCCTATTTTTAATCCCCATGAATTATAATGTAATTGTGTAAATTTGAATTAGGCTGGTGAGTTGATGTGTTGGGGAGAAGAGACCGTATTGATTTAATGTGGTCGGGGGACAAATTGTATACTATGTTCATTGAATAATTAATAAAATTAGTAATTGTTGGTTGCGATATGAGAGGGATGAAAATGATGGGTGGATATGATTCCATAAGAGAGAGAAGGGTCCAAGGGGGAATATTCATGGGTATTAATCCAACCCACATTCCTAAAATTATTATCATTGTGTATACATTTCTATTTGTTATTGAGTGTTCACAAAGCCAATCATTTAACTCATGCAAGAAGGTGAGTGTGAAGAGTCACATCCCATAGTTATTAGGGAGCATGGGATAACTTACATTCATCTTTGGGAAGAGTGGGAATCAAACAAACAAGAGAGAAGGGGAATGCGTATGGAAAATGGGGACAATTTTTACATGTATTTTTTGGGAAGCAAAGGGAGAGTAGAGTAGAGTGCTAAGAAGAGAACCAACCATGTTGATGCTCTTCAAAACAATTTTTGTTCTTCACATTGATGACCTAGAGAATATTTTTCATCACAATTATAGTAGAGTCCTTGTCTTTGGTGATCTACCATTTCCATTGGAGACAAACTTTGTACTCTCAAGGGATGAGTAGGAGTTATGATTTGGTAATTACCCTAGGGAGGACGAGTGCATGGAATGAAGGTTTTTTTTCTTTGTGCATTGATCATTGTCGCTGCTTCTAGGTCCCTTTGTGTCGTTTCCAACCATGTAGTGGGACGTTGCATTCTAACTTGTGCTCAAATCTCTTCTTCGAGGCCACTAATGAAACATTCTTTATAGAAAGAATCTATTAAGTTCTTTGTATGGATAGCTAAATTCTCAAAGACTTCCATAAAATCTATTAATGAGCTTGTTTGGCGTAACTTGGTAAGATGCCCCAAATAGTGAGTATCTTTCTCAAAACGTGCATAGACATATTTAACAAATTGACTCCAAGTGATATATCATGCATATGATTTGTTTTTTCCATTCCCACCATTGTCATCATTCCAGATCTAGATAAAATACCCCCACCCTGAGTTTCATCATGCCATCAATAATGCCCTGGAATGCAAAGTAATGTTCTATTTGGGTGAGTGTTGTAAGGGCTAGTTGACTAGACTAGACAATCGACTAAGAAATGAAAGATTATATGTAACATTTTGGTCGAAGTCAATAAATGTAAATTAACAACTTTATTATTAATTAAAATTCCTTTTACACTAATAAACTAAATTCAGTTGTAATAATTCAGGTATGAAAAATTATTACAAGAAAATCAAGTATTAAAGAAGTCCCAGTCAACAAAGTTTTCAGGAAAAAACTAGCAAAGAGAAGAATGAAGAGAGAAATAAGTCCTTGGTCAAGCCACAAAAATTTAAAAGAATGCAGACGAAAAAAAGAGCGACATATAACTCCATCCCTATATTTACGACAATTACTTATTAGACGACAGTCAAAGGAAGATCTATTGAACATACCCAAAAATATTCACACCAACAACAAACAACACAAGGTAAGGATAAAGAAGGGCTCTCAACAAAATACTCAAAGAAGGATAATAAGAAGAAGAAGTCATTAAGAATCATCATCAAAACAACCCAACCATCCATCCCATCCCATCAAGATCAGCAGCAGAAACCACATTTGACCCGACGACAATATATGATCAACACTTGTTCGACTTATATGAAATTATATCGAAGGAGTCATCAAAGAGATGGAAGAAAGTTATCAAGGAAGGAAGCAAGTTTTCAAAGATAAAGGATGAGCAAAAGAAAATGTTACAAGAGTGCAAAGAAGAATTCAAGAAGCACTTAGGGATTGAGAAACTGGAAGAAAATGAAAACCCCATGGTAGGATTCAAAGACCTGGTCGAAATTTTGGTAAAAGTTAATAGAGAAAGTCAGTAGAAAGTCGACCATCTTCAACAAAAAAAAGAGAACGGGAAGCAACAACACAACAAGGAAGTTAGTGATAGTCAAAAACTTCATGAACAAACAACCACCATCCTGACTTTAGAATACACCAAATTCAAAGAGATCAGACAAAACTTGGAAGAAACCACCAAGCATGCAAAAAATTTAAATTCGGTGGTAATTAATTAGCCCTCCTACTTTGCAACTACATAAAAAAAACTCATGGCACAAAAAGTTGCTGTCAAGAACATACAAAAAACTAGAAATATGGCGATCGGCATAAAGATAAAAGATGCTCTCACAAACCAGCTAGCCAAAGAAAGAGTATTGGAAACACAATAGGAACAATAGGAACAATAATGGCAGAGGGAAGGCCACAAAGCACATATAGAAACCAACAATTCATTCCTTCTCCTTGATCAAGTTAGAGAAAAGGACAAAACAACAGATCAACTTGGAGTCTATCGCAGTGCACCAAGAAGAAATAATAGAAAAAATAAACCTTCTAGGACAAATGAAGACAATGGGTCTGGAAGCACAACATTTAATTAACACATGGAATGACTTTACTCAGCACCTGCAACAAAAAACACCTAATATCCTCTAGATATCCTTTGAAGTTAATCTAGAAAGAAAAGCAGAAGGAACAATCGAGTCGATCATTGACAAAGGACCAATGCCATAACAACAATCGAACAAGCCTACATATCTTATTCAGACATCAAAAAATCCAACACCAAATAATTCTCTCTCTCTCTCTCTCTCTCTCTCTCTTCTACCAAATGTAATAAACAAACCCCATCTTTCTCAGGATGAGCAAGGAAATGAGGCGGGGGGAGATGTTGTAAGGGCTAGTTGACTCTCTTGACTAGACCCAACAATCGACTAAGAATTAGTCAGTCGACTATCGAAGTTGGAATTACAAGTCGATCGAAGTATCTATTAAGCCGACCGACCCAGGCAGTTAAGTAGTTACAATTTCCTAGCAATTGGACATGTATGTATAAATAGATGATCATGTATCGAGGAACGTGTCTTTTTTGTGTTGTATTGACACATATATATTAAAGTGTTGTTTCTTGGGTTCTCACTACTTTGTGTATGTCTTTGCATATGTGTATGTAATATTCCCTACTTTTCCCTAGATTACAATAGTGACCCATCCAAAAGGGTTAGAACCATCAAACTTGTTCAGGTCCACCTTAGGAGAACGATGCCATATGTTATTATCCATTAATCTATTCTTGTGTGGACACGACGAGGGTTGACGATGGTTAAATAGTCCTAAGTGATAATTTTTTTCATGTTGTGGCTCAATGTGTTGGGGATTCCAATGGTTTTATTTTGGTATGCCCTGAGTTTGCATACCCATCAAATTATCAAGAAATGTTTGTTGGAAGTTGTTGAACTTCTCCTCTAGGTTCTCATCCAACCTCTTATCCAATGTCGCATTGAAACCACTTATTTCATCCTAAATTTTCTTAATTTGGTCGTCCATGCAATCCAACCTTCTTATAGTAGATCGAATCTTCATGTTGTACGAAGAAGTATGGGGGTGTTTATAAGTATGCTTCATAGGTGAGCTCACTGAGATAGGTTACTAGGTCCTGGGAACAAGGGAGTGTTAGGTGCTATATCTCTATGAGATACGTGTCAGGTCCTACAATAGTACTCGAACCAATATCTCAGGGCAGTAACTAAGGAGACTCAACTATGCCTTTAGTCACACTACTCGACTACCCAGGTACCAGAGAGTGATCTCCCTTGAGTGTTGTTCTCGATGTACTATAGCAACAAGATATCGGATTGGTTCATATAGGGATAGTTTTAGGTGTACCTAAGGGACTTCCTATATACCTAAGGGTACATGGAAGTGAGATTTTGTTCCGTATACAAGTATTGTCTGATACAGTACTACTCAGAGGGGTACCAACATGGGTTACAAGGGTTTCCAACAATGTGATTCCACTTGTATTTCCTGCATGTATTATTCCAATGACAATTCACTATGTTTAAATATGTCATAATATGTCTCTAAAAAAATTAAAAATTATGAGCTTGTTAATGCGAGAACAAGCTCTTAGAATGACTATGAAATAACTTGTGCAAGGTAGGGCTTAAGGTCGAAAATGTAAAATGATCACAACTTCTATTATACTTATCTGATTGGCTATTATGACCCCAATTATGAAATGCCATAACTTTTTTGGATCTAATGGAACTAGTTTTATTGAAATCTGTGCACTTTGTCAAAAGATATAAAATCTGCGAAATTAGCGACCGTCAATGAAAAAACCCTAAAAATTGCAGATTTTGAATCGACGACATCTCTAGTTTCTGGACTTCCTTTTGGATGATTTTTTTTAAAATTGGGTATTTTTTTGAGAGAAAATCGTATCTTTGGATGATTTCTTCAAATCCTGAACATAATTTTTCAAAAATCGATCTGAATACTGTTGTCCTCTTTTTTCTTTCAAAAATGCGTGAAAAAAAAAAAAATTATCCCACTTTGTGCCCAAAACTTCTTCCAGTTCATGCCCAAGAACATTTCGTTGATACCACTTTTAGTGTACTTAACCCAAAATTTTAGAGGAATCACATGGACTGTAGTGCAAAACTCGAGCACACAAGAGAAAAGAGATATACGAATAAAGAGTTATGTGCACTTGCCTCTTCAAGGGGGAAACCTTAATAACAATTCTTGATGAAACAATACATAACCTTCTACTCAATATATAGCTATCCATAAAGAATCTTAACTACCTATGAGCCCCTTATAATGAGGGTTGACCAACTAATTTGGGTCTTATTACTAAAAGGGACCCTTTATTACAATGAGTGAGTATTAACTAACTATTTAATAGGCCTTATTCAAGGAAGGTGTCCTGATACATTAATAAAGTATTTAAGTAAGGGGGTTAGGATAGGACCCTAACAAAATTTGTCTCCTCTACCACTACCTCTTGCATCAAGTATTCTTCTAGCAGGTTTCTCCATAGTGTTGGGACTTGTTTCACCTTCTTCTTTCTTTTTTTTCATATGTCCTCACCCAACTCCTTAACCTCTCCTCATAATTTTTTGTTTCCTCAACAAATTCTTCTCAATTCTCGAGGTTGCTTGATAAACCTCTAAAATTGAATGAAAATTCAAAACATTAAATTCATCTTAAACATCATAACTCAAAGTATACCCATATATGGAAATCTCTTTTGGATCTTCTTCACAAACATTTTCACTTACTTAAGAGAAATTTACTTTTCAACGTTGCTACCATTATATTCTAGGTTTTAATTTTATCTTTTCCTTTACTCTCCCATTCCAATTGCAACTTATCCCACCATAAGGAAGCATGAGTTTTGTCCTTTGTACATGCAAATATAACCCTCATACGATCATAAATTTGTTCAAATTCAAATAAATTTTCCATTTACCCTATTCAATCTATTAATTCCTCAAGATTTAAAATTTAAAAATAGATAATAGTTTCAAGTTTAGTTTACTGCCAATACCTTTGATTTCTCTGATCATTCATTCTTCAACTATCACTTCTCTTTCTATTTGTTTTCTAGAAATTTTCACGTCTGCTACATATTCACTATCACCCTCTATGTTTCTTCCATGACATCCATTCCTTCCGTCATCACCCTCATCATTTTCGCAATATTATTGACATCATCTCCTTATGGTCTTATGGGTCTTCCACGACCTCTCCCTATGTGTGGAATCTCTCCAATTTTGTTTTGAACCACTATAACATTTCTTCGTCTTCTAATTATCCACCTCCACACTATTCATTAAAGCATTTTCTCCTTCCTTTGGACAATTCTCCACCCAATGTTCCTCTCCTCATTAGAACTGTCTCTCATTCATTAGAGCCTTTTAATGCCTCAAAATTCAATCTCTCTTCAACCAATTCAAATTGATATAATACCAATTGATACCTGTTATCCCCATTTTGTGGGATAACTAAGGAGGTGATTTCTAGAGGCCCCGAGTTGCAGATATGGAGTGTCAAGACACCACATGACTAGCAATGTCCACTTGCACATACAAAAGCTCGCTCTATCACCACATTTTGATCCATTGTCAACGCATCCACCACACCAACTAGCTTCTGGAAGGCAAATGAATCTTTCACCATGCGGTACAAGTCAGGTATTGTGGCAAGTAATCACTCTAATATTTGAGGCATTTTAGCATGTTGTATTCAAGCTGATTTTGACTATAGAAATCCTTCTTGGACATTATTCTTTTGACCTTGTTTCACCTTGGTGAGTGTCATAGATTTTCTAGTAAATGGCCAACCTTTGGGGAAGGTTTGCAATTGGAGGTCCTTTGAGGGGTTATCATACCATTCCCGACCATGCTTACCACTTTCCTCTCATTACACTCCCATCATATTTCCCTCTTCTAGGCCCTTTGACTTTAGTGACCCAAGAAGGGAATGTACCTCATTTCATGGGAATAAGGGGTTGAAATCCCAGGGGGATGGTTGCTGGAAAAAGATAAGAGCCTAAATAAACCTTATAAATATTGTCCCAGACAGGTCTTGAGAACAATGAACTTCTTCTCTTAAAAGAATTGAAGACCTGCACAATATCAAACACATAATAAATACCCCGCTTGAATTCAAGACTAACACAAGTGTGTTACAACACTTTAGATGATTACCCCTATGGAACTTTGTGGACCTCTTCTTTCAAGTGACGTTGTGTTACTGCCCCCCAAGCTAATCAATTCACTATTGGGAGTTCACACATGTTTGGATCACTAATTAATTAATAAATGATAATAAATGGGATTGGAAAAAGGTTGCATTGAAGAAGAAGGTGCATCACACACCCTATAAAGGCACCCATATATGAGATAATACATACCCTTGTATGTCATGAAACTCATTGAACTATGAAGTCTAAACCCCTATCCACCTCATCATCCACTACATGAATTTGAATGGGCATCCTTGGGAGCATCCTCTGCTTGAAGTTTTTGGTGTACCTAATAGGACTTCTATGACACCCTTCCCATACCTATACTTTGTCAATTGTATGAGGCAGTTTTGATGCATATGTTTAGGTGCCTTGCTTATTAGATGTGGTTTTCACTTGCCATGATACTTTTGACTTGAGGTCCTTGGAGGGCATGCCTATTTGTTTTGCAAGACCTTGTTTGGTGGACAGTTTTGGAGGAACAAGCCTAGCTTGGGCTTCCATGGGGCTTGAATCCCATAGGTTGGATGCCAAGGGCCCACATTTAGTATCATGATGAATTACCTTTGGAAGCTTAAAATACACCTTGGAAGACATAACCTATCCCTCACATCCCAAACGACTTTCCTAGGAGGGAAAAAAACGTCACCTTTTGAGGCTTGACGTCACCTAGGGCTAGGGTTTGGCAGTGATGGAGGTGTTGCTCATTGACACATGACACATTTTGAAGGAAGGAGGTTTTGGACCATGAAGAAGAGGCTTAGATGAGTGGCATGTGTCCTTTGGAGGCCTAACCATGCTTTCCCAACTCCAATGACTTGCTACAAGTGTCAAAACGTCTCCCTAAAGGGGTGACATCATCTTATTTTAGGGTTTCTAATGTGCTAAAGTGTAAATTAAATATTATTATTTGTGTAAAGGGGTAAGATAAGGGTTGTTGACCCCTTATCTTATGTTTTACCCTAAATTATGTGGACAAACAATGCTTAATAATTTTTATATAAATAGAGATCATTTGTATCTCATTTGAACATAGCTCTCCCTTGTGGAGAAGAACAATTAGCTGCAATTTTCTTAGAGCTTTTCATCTCTCTTTTGCAAATTGTTATGGTTTCTCTTGTTATTTGTGGATAAAAGTGGTACGCTAGACTTGGAGGCTTTTTCTCATGCTTATGGATGGCATTTTCTTGGTCACTTAGGGTTTGATCTTGCATATTTTTTGGAATTGGTAAGGAAATTTAGCATTTATAGTCTAAAATTCTTGCTTCTTCCATAATTGTTAGTAAATGAACCCTTGGAGAAGTATAAGGGCATGCACCCTCCCCAAGATTTCATTTATTTGTTTGTGAAAGGTCATTAATTTCAAGGTTGCTTGGAGAATTACAAGGACATACACCCTCCAAGTTCACCTTTGTTTGTTTCACAAACCCTAGGGAGTAAAATGGCCTACGCCCCTAGGTTCTTTGTGGATCAATCTCAACATTGTTGCATAAGGTTTTTCTAAGAGAAGTAAAAGCGCTTACACCCTCTTAGCATTTCCTAGTGGACCTAGCTTGCCGGGAGTAAATGGATTTACACCCCAAAGGACTTAGCCTAGTCATCAGATTCTTGGACTCCACAACCCAATAGTAAGTCACTAACCATTTTTTATTTGCATTGGAGAAATACAATTGTTGCATTGGGATAAATGAAATCTTGTCCTTTTTGAGATCTGATTGCTTGAGTGTGTTCTCCTTGCTAGTGCACATATTTTTCCCTATAGGGAGAATTTTTTGTGGGGTAGAAACCCTGCTGTCATAAAACTAAGTCTGATGTCATAAAACAACGGTTCAACCCCTCATTTAACCATTACTTTGCCTATACTTCATCAAAATTAGCAAATAAATAGTGCCTTGAAAAGATCTATTGAATGTTGTACTTGGTTGTTGATTTTGTTGAAGTATTCTTTCTTTTGTAGCTATTTAAAGTTACAGCCATAAGGCTATCATAATATTTCATTGTTTACTTGCAAAAAATCAACCTTTAAATGCTCTAGAGTTGAGTTCATCATTGTGAGTTTAATCATCGATTATTATGCTTTCTATCTCACATATTTTTCATTGATCTAGTAACATTTTTTACTATTTCTATAGCAACAACATTGTGGGCTTATTATCTCTGTTAAAACAACCCTCTCATTGCTCCATTGCTTAACTAACTTACTGATTAATATAATCATTGTTGAGAGCTATACTTGAGTAAAGTCTTGTATCTATTGAAGCAATTTTTGCATCCATTGTCATTGATTATATTCCTGATATATATTGTTTACTTCTGCAATTAGGGACACCAAGCTTAACTTGTTGGTGCACCTAACATATACTACGTACAGTTGATTTTTCTCGTGTCTTGGGCAGGTACACACACTCTTAGCAGGTACCCAAGGGCTTGACAACCTTAAACATCTCCTAAGACTCATTCCCAAGCCTTCTTCCATCTAGTAACTTGACCCATAGGGGATTCCATTAATACATCTCACTTTCCATCTCATTTACCCCCTAGGGTCACCGAGATTCCCCCCTTGAGGTGATTTTATCATCTCTAAAGTGAGGGGAATACCTGCCTAAGGTGATAGTAGGTAGGTGTTATCAAAGTTGTCACTATTTTGGTGGTTGGGTCAGGATTTTCCCAACCTACAACTTGTGTGATAACAATACCTAAATGCCTGCAATAAAAGTCACAATAGATCTATCTTGACATACAACAACAAACACTATATTAAAAATACTACAAAATACACACACAATTATGCAAACTTTTATTTATTCAATCAACCAATACTCTAGGGATTTATTTGTAATGATCCAAATGCTTAAATTATCATAACAAAAGAGAAATAAACACCATGTACAAAATGTAAGCGTGGAGCACAACTCCAAGATAAATAAGTTACACAATAACTCCTTAAATAATAAGAGAACCTCCTCTACATAACCATATACATTCATACACCACAATTCACATGTCACAATAATGAATACATGATATATATATATATATATATATATATATATATATATATATATATATATATATTCACACATTACATATGAAGCTCATTTACTATTAGGCCGACCCTATTATACACATGTAGATTTAACCCCATATATACCCCCTTAGATCATAACATTATTACATTCACAAAGTCTAAATACGTTTTTGTATCATACACCAACCAACACTACAAAAAAAAACTAAATCAAAAGAGATTCAAAGTCCCCTTCCTCATTTATATGATTATGATTTATACAAAATTGATGATATTCACAGAAACCAATTGTTGAAGTCGTTCTAAAAACTAGAATCCTTAATGGCCTTTTGACCAATCAACCCTCAAGAAGTTTGGTTATGTGTCTTGTTGGATTTACTTCAAAATCTTTAGCATGCTTCATCTAAACAAAAAAAATTATATCCACAGGGGCATATCATATTACTGGACCATTCACCATTCACAAAGAAATAAACCTTGCCTTTACCTATGATTCTTCGAGGAAATTTTACGCTCTTTTCAATTTACGAAAAAACTACAATCATTTATTCCATCTCTAATATGAGTGAGTTACGCCATAGTGGGCCCCACCTTAGGACGTCAAAGTGTTTTGGTGAATTAACCTTTCTCCCTTCCCTTATTCATCCTCCAATATTCCAATGTGCCTCAACCTTTCACGGTCCAATGTGATGATAAGCGGATGTTAGACCAAAAAAATGGATAAACCCTTTGTTCTTCATTCCTTGCTCCAATCCCCTAGACACTAACAAGTTTGTGGCGTGGTGGGTCCCATCAAGGTCAAACCTAAGGCCTTTTCTTATTAATTTAAAGTCAAAATACTTCAAAACCTTCTTAAGATTTTGGTGACATATGCTTCCCTAATATGATGCCATCTCCTCAACACTTTACCTTTGATACTAATATATGTGGCAAAATAAGTGAAGGATTCTTCTAATGCAAGGCATGTTTATATGTACGGTAATAAAAAAAACAAAAAGTGAAATTCTACCTTTGACACTGATATATGTGGCAAAATAAGTGAAGGATTCTTCTAATGCAAGGCATGTTTATATGTACGGTAATAAACTAAAAAACTAAAAGTGAAATTTTACCTTTGATACTAATATATGTAGCAAAATAAGTGAAGGATTCTTCTAATGCAAGGCATGTTTATATGTACGTTAATAAAAAAAAAACTAAAAGTGAAATTCTATTTATATAAATAGATATGGGTTTACCAAACCCATTTTATTTTTTTCTTGATTTAACTCCATATGTGGTCTATCACAAAGGGGTTTGCATTGATTTTGGAACTTATTCTAATGCAAGACATGTTTATATGCATGTTAATAAAAAATTAAAAGTGAAATTAATAGTTACAGGTCTACAAAATCTATCTCATTTTTTTCTTGATTTAATTCCATATGCACGCATATGGTCTACCACAAAGGGATTTGCATTGATTTTGGAACTTATTTTAATGTAAGACATGTTTATATGTACGCTAATAAAAAATTAAAAGTGAAATTCTATAAATAGCTATAGGCCTATAAAACTCATCTCATTTTTTTCTTGATTTAACTCCATATGCACACATATGGTCTACCACAAAGGGATTTGCATTGATTTTGAAACTTATTCTAATGCAAAACATGTTTATATGCACGCTAATAAAAAACTAAAAGTGAAATTCTATAAATAGCTATAGTCCTACAAAACCCATCTCATTTTTTTCTTAATTTAACTCCATCTGCATGCATATGGTCTACCACAAAGGGATTTGCATTGATTTTGGAACTTATTCTAATGGAAAGCATGTTTATATGCATGCTAATAAAAAACTAAAAGTGAAATTCTATAAATAGCTATAGGCCTACAAAACCCATCTCATTTTTTTCTTGATTTAACTCCATATGGTCTACCACAAAGGGATTTGCATTGATTTTGGAACTTAAATAAAATGCATATATCCATGACATAAATGCATGTCACGCTAAGCCATTAACCTAAATCCACTTTTTTATTTTTTAAAATGTGTGGCAATCTTCATTCAATTCTCTACCAACTCATTTTAACTAATGTCATGATTTCACTCCTACATTCTATGCCACTAACCTAAATCCACTTTTTAAAAATGTGTTGGAATCTCATTCAATTTTCTACTGATTCATTTTAACTAATGTCATGATTTCACTCCTACATTCTATTGTATGGGAAATTGGAATTTCTCTCATTTCAAAAATTTTAAAATGCACGTATAGGGCATTAAATGGGCACGACAGTCTGAGCATATTTTTATTTTGATTTAAAGTTCCTCTAGGTCTCAAAACCTACTTATGAATTCACACTATATACAAGATCACTTACCTATCAAGGGTTGATTTCACTCCTACATTCTAGTGTATTGGAAATTGGAATTGCCCTCATTTCAAAAATTTAAAAATGCACGTATAGGGCATTAAATGGGCAGAACAGTCTAAGCATATTTTTATTTTGATTTAAAGTTCCTCTAGGTCTCAAAACCGACCTATGAATTCACACTATATGCAAGATCACTTACCTATCGAGGGTTGTTCCTACACCAACGTAGATCCATATTAACTTTGGATTTATCATGCCTCAAGAGGGATCAACTCTCACATTTCCTAAGTGTGCATGATAGCTATAGAGTTAAGATGGGAATTGAAATATTTTATTTATGGCCTGCATTGAAATATTTTTTTTTTTGTTATTAATTTTTTTAAATGCCACATGTCAACTCCATGTTGATCATGAAAGGAATGACACATCTCCCTCATATTGGGTTGTGGAAAGCGCCTCTCGATGCAATCAATAATTATGTGCAAGCATCCTACCGAAAAGCTAAATCATATCAAACTTTAAATGGGAAAGCTCAAAATCCATATTATGGGAAGACACAATGGTAGATCTAAAAATGACTAATCGTGAACTAGCAAATGTACATTTAAACATGACAACTACTTTAGTGCTCAACATTTAAACATGACAACTACTTTAGTGCTCAAGAGTAATGACATAGCCAATGAGAATGCATAGCCTCTAGAGACCACTCCCCAACAAGAATGAATCTAATTCCATAGATCGAGAAGTAGATCGAGTATTGTTGAAGGTAGAAAATACAAGGAAGCAATTGATGATGATTAACATGCCAATAATCAATAACTTGGTATTTTCTTGGACCATAAGGAAGATAAATGTTGGTACGAAGAGACAAAAGGGTGAAGCACAATCAATGTTCACATAAATTAGAGTAATGACATAGCCAATGAGAATGCATAGCCTCTAGAGACCACTCCCCAACAAGAACGACTCTAATTCCATAGATCGAGAAGTAGATCTAGCATTGTTGAAGGTAGAAAATACAAGGAGGCAATTGATGATGATTAACATGCCAATAATCAATAACTTTGTTTTTTCCTGGACCATAAGGAAGATAAATGTTGGTACAAAGAGACAAAAAGGTGAAGCACAATCACTGTTCACATAAATCGATCAACTATGTCACATAAATGAATATTCATGATTATGGTTGTAATTATGTGTTCAAATTCATTTATAATTGTAAAAATTGTATGCCCATATTAAATATATAATATAAAGATTAGAAAATTATATAATTAATCCCAATATTGACTTTAATTGGATTGATGTATAATCTTTTTATAACAATAAATTTTTTAAATTTATAAATTAAAAAAATAAATAATAAATCAAAATAAATTGTATGCCCATATTAAATATATAATATAAGGATTAGAAAATTGTATAACTAATCCCAATATTGACTTTTATTGGATTGATGTATAATCTTTTTATAACAATACAATTCTTTAAATTTATAAATTAAAATAAATAAATAATAAATCAAAATAAAAATGATTAAAACATATAACAAAAGTATAAAAAATATATAATATGTTAAATAATCATTCTGGAATGAAATCAACTTACTTTAACTTAAATATAATCACCATTAAATAATATGAACTTATTTTAATTTTAATTTAAGTATGCTTTCAACAATTTCATAACCATCATGGACTTATGAACTTACTTTAATTTAAACATAATCATCATGAACTACTATATTTTAATTTAAACTGAAGTATGTTTTCAACAATTTCATAACCATATTTAAAATAACAATATTTAAATAAATGAAATTTGAAATCACAATTTTCATTATATTTTTCATTTATTAAATATACTAAAATTTGATTAATAATATGTTTTATTTATATTTATATAATTTTTTTTTATAGGGAATGAATCATTAAAATAAATTAAATCTAAATAATAAATATTTTACAAGAAAACTTTCAAAATTAATATTGTATAGAATTATATAAATATTTTACAAAATAATTAATGGACTTAAAACATTAGTTTAAAATCTCTCTATTTTATAAGATAAAATAGAAATAAAAATATTTATATATAAAAAAAATAAATCTTTACTGGTTTGAAATTAAAACTAAATTAAATTATACTTTAGTTTACCTCAAGAGTCAATGTACCCTTCTAACCTAAAGAGTCAATGTACCCTTCCAGAAAGGATTACTTCATTATTCTACATTTTTTATTTTTTTTCCCTTTTTAGTGTCTTTGCTTCAATTGCCATGGCTCTTATATTCAGGTTTGATTTCGTAAAATGTTTTATTACCTTCTTTGACTTTAAAACAAATCTGATCTAAACTTTTCTTTAAAAAGTCCTGTAACAGCAAATAAAAAGTTAGCATTCATCAAAATTATTATTAAAATATATGAAGAAGTTGAAAATAAATGGGCAGTTACCTGAGGTTGGGATATCTTGTTGACAAGTTCAGTGAATGTATAACGTGGTTCCTTTTCAAACAGGACGAACAACATCTCTTGAAGCTTTTCAGAATCCATTCTTACTTTTTTATTTGCTTGGTTTTTCACAGACGGACCATTCCTTTTTCCATTTCCATCAACCTAAAGGAGGAAATAGAATAACATTTAATTGATGTCTATTATTATAAGCTTTAGTGGTAACTTTTTAATATTATTTTTTATAAAATTATATTATATAATATAATTATTTGAATATTAATTTTATAATTAAATAATAATTTTTAAAAACTAATTTATTTATAACATATTTTTGTAGAAACCATAAATGAATTTTTTATAATAACTTTAGAATTTATAAATGTAAAAACTGTAAATGAAAATCTTATAATAACCTTAGAATTTATAAATGTTATATCTTTATACAATTAATAATCTACCTCTAATAATTATAGATATAATCCAAATTATATCTATTAAAAACCTTTTTATTTTAAACTTACACAATTAACTTTCTTTAAACTACTAATTTAAAAAAATATTAAAAAAATATTATGGATTTTATTTTATATTTACTTTGTTTTCAATTCTTTTCATTTATATCTCATTTTTTAAGAATGTGAACATATGTATATAGTTTAGGTGAATTTCTTAATAAATTATTGATATTATTGATGATGATGATGATTAACGTCCACTAAGACTTAATTGGTCTATGAGATCTTAAGAGGATAAGTGATAAGGTGACACACTCTTTCATCCCATGACGTTTTAGGAATTGACCAATGCCTAGTTTCACTCGATTATTAATTGATATATAAAACCTTTTTGTTTTAAACATATATAATTAACATTCTTTAAAATACTAATTTAATATTATGCATTTTATTTTATATTTACTTTAACTTTCTTTTCTTTAAAATGTTAATTTAATATTATGCATTTCCTTTTATATTTACTTTGTTTTCCTTTCCATTGTCTTTATTTATATCTTATTTTTGAAGAATATGAATATATGTATATGCAACTTAGATGCAATTCTTAATAATTTATTGATATTATTAATTAACATATAAAAATCTTATATTTTAAACCTACACAATTAACTTTATTTAATCTACTAATTCAATAAAATATTATGTATTATTTAAACTACTAATTCAATACAATATTATGTATCTCATTTTATATTTACTTTGTTTTCAATTTTTTCATTTATATCTCATATAATTAACTTTCTTTAAACTACTAATTCAATAAAACATTATGTATTTTATTTATATTTATTTTGTTTTCAATTGTGTTTATTTATATCTCATTTTTGAAGTGAAGTGACATAATCATTAACTTTTTTATTTTAAACTTGTGTTTTAAGCTTTAATTTTTGTTCTTAATTATTTTGGTATTGTAAATAATTTTAAGGAAAATTTTTAGTTATCTTATACTTAGTTAAAGTAATATTCTAAAATATTGTTATAATAATTATTATTAAAATTATTTAAAAATGTTTTTTTTTTTGTTTGTTAATTGGTCCGGACTTTTTTGGCATTGGGATTAACCTTTGGTTTGAGAAACCACGACTCAGGGGCATCTAAGCCGTCAAAATCACCCAGGGATCGCACCCGGCCTGAGCCACACCAACCCTTAACATGGTTGGATTTTTTGTCCCCGCAGGTTTCGAACCGATAACTTTTCAACACAGAGTGGCTTAACAACACACTCCGTCACCTACACCTCGGGGACAAATTATTTAAAAATGTTAATGATATGCATTAATTAATCGGAAAATTCAATTAACTTATTACATAATTTATTAAAAAGTTTATAATTATGATGTTTCCCTGCATTTATGATTAGTCAATCAATAACTTTTACATAGTTTATTAAAATGTTCATAATTTTTTTTTTTTGAAAATGACATTTTATAGAAATTAAAATGTTCATAATTTTATTTTTTTGAAAATGACATTTTATAGAAAAATAAGTGATGCTTTTCCACATTCATAAATACCATCCCTAATAGCTACGTTGACCTAAATTAATATGTAACCTAAAAGGATTCAATTAAACACCTAGTAAAACAAAATCCAATAACATTATGACAACTAATTAACTAGAAAAATAAAACATATCATACCCAAGAATATTAATGACAACCAACTAATGTAACCTCTTAAACTAGAAAAAACAATCCATATCAATATCTCTTAAAGAAAAGTATATTTATTATTTTAAATGTTAATTGGGTCTAGTTTGGTTTTTTATATTGTTGTAATAGCCTTACTCTATATTGAAAAGCTTTTTACAAATCCAATTTACCAAAAATACGAAAAGTAACTAACAAATTTCCTAAAAATATATATTTCATGATAACAAATATTCATTATATATATATATATATATATTATAAATTCATACATTATGATAGGATGAGACACACAAATCGAGAAATGGTCTAAATTTTTGAATAATATAATATAAATAAGGAGTGAGGATGGCATCTGTGGCTAGGTCTAGGACTATGGTTAGGGTGCGAGAGGCGACAATAGCCTGAGGAGTTTTTTTTTGACGGGTGAGGTGAGCGTGAAAGGGTCAGGCAACAAGAGACCAACATGGAGCCAAAAGAACACGTGGACTACTCTACTGACCACTTGGACAGGCGAGAGACTTAGGCATTGACAGGTGGAGGTGGCGAGGGTCGGGTTGTTGGGTTGGGAGAGACAGTCAGTCTGACTTAGCAGTTTCTGAATATGGAAGGGGGATTTTTCTCTATCCCAGGTAACTACATTTCTTTGCCTTCCTTTCCGTCTTCTGAGGTCGAGGTGGGTTTTGAGGTAGGAAGTGGGGATTTCTTGGATCTTTGGCCAAGAGGGCCTTCACACACAGAAGGAGGGTCTCTCCCCTCCCTTAGTCTTCAAGAGGTTTTTGATGGCATTTAGAAGGCTCAAACGAAGAAGATTATCTTCCTTCTTTTCCCTTTTCCACTCAGGAGGGTTCATGACTTACAGACAGGTTATTAGAGGAGATAGGTTCCACGGTGGTAGAAACAGATCCAAGGATCTTGGAGGGTTACACCCTGGACCCCAACTGAACATTTTGTTTCTTTTACGAATTCTTCTTATACAGGTTTCATCTCGGGCTTATTAGATGCAAAAGAACACTGTGGTTGCAGTTGGAAAAAAGAGAATAGTGGGGTCTCCAGGTTATATTGAAGGAAAAATATTAAGTGGTTAGGATCTGAGTTTTTTTTTATGATGTAAAGGACTTCTTCCTCTACCTTCCCTCCAAATTTGAAAAGAAAATATGGGGCTTAAGGGGTGTGCCTAAGCCAAATAGAAAACATGGCAATAAAAACAGATTGCATTATGTATGCTTATTCTTTTCAAGTAATCTTTGACTAGTCAAACCACAAAAACTAAGTTGTATTTGTTAGTGAAAGGAGTGATTATTATCTATAAATATGTCATTAGTTAAATTAATTTTTTGGGTTAGCCCAAAGAAATGAAAGGACTACCCGAACACTCACCCCATCTTAGCTTAAATTCTTCAAGCATTGGCGTAATAATGGCCTTTGCTCTCCATTGATTTGTTTTTTGTATTTGTCGATCGTGTTGTATGATCCAAAAACCTATGCATATAATCTAAGAATGTAATAAGGCCCAAGAGTATTGGCCATTGATTTAATAAAGTTGAAGGGGTTGGTGGAGAATGTCTTTGTCGTGTTTTTAATTTTATAACATTATGTGTGTGAAATGTCTATTCAAATTAATGCATTTACACGTTTTTTTATTTGTTGTGAGTGCTTCCATTATGTATGATACAAAAACCTATGCATAGAATCCATGAATGTAATAAGGCCCAAGAGTATTGGGCATTGATTTAATAAAGTTGAAGGGGTTGGAAGTGAATGTCTTTGTCGTGTTTTTAATTTTATAACATTGTGTGTGTGAAATGTCTATTCCAATTAATGCATTTACAATTTTGTAATATGTTGTGAGTGCTTCCATTATGTGACTTTGATAGCAGATAAATTGTGTGTGTGAAATGTCTATTCCAATTAATGCATTTACAATTTTTTAATATGTTGTGAGTGCTTCCATTATGTGACTTTGATAGCAGATCTCGGGCACTGTGAGTGGTAGAGGAAGAGATAGTAGAAGAAATGAGGAAGTTAAATAATTCATGCAATAGGTGATGAAGAGGAAGGATGTCATTGAGTCAACTCAGTAAAGAGGAAGGGTCATAGCTAAAGTGATACAAAAGAGTGATGAAGATGAAGAGGAATATGTGCAACAACACTAAATGAAAATGAAGATGCTAGAATTTTTATAAAAGTGAAGATCTGAAAAGATGGATGAAGAAGATTTAAGAAATGCACCAATATTTTGAGTGTAATGACATGAAAGACCCCTAGAGAGTCAAGATTCCCTATGGGAGATTGAAGAGCTACACATATGATTGGTGGGAGTCGCTAAAGATAAATAGAAAGGGGAGAGGAAGGACAAGATCCAGAGTGGGGAAAGATGGTCATCAAATTAAGAAGTGAGTTTGTAAAATTTTATTATCATTTGAAAATGAAGGGAATATTAGAGAAATTAAAGCCGAAGAATAAGAATATTTTAATGAATTTTGTAAAGTAACCATGAGAGTTATTCTTGTAAGAGATAGTGAAGAAGAAATAATGAAGTTTGTGGATGATCTTAAACTATCCATTAAGGTGTGTGTAACAAATGTGAAATCCATAGAAAATGAATTTGAATTAGGCCTAGAAGCTAAGAATTTGATGAAAAGAAAGAAAAATAGCAGGGAGAGGAGAGGAAAAAAAGAAATTCTCTCGAATGTGGTTGAAATTGAAAGTAGTGTGGACAAGATGTCTAGAGAATAACATACCCTAGTTGCATTATGTTCAACTCAAAACCCAAAACCTCATATATAACTACAATAGGAATGAGGATCAATAACCCTTTTTGTAAGGCTATATAGTTATTTATTTTATTTATTTTGAGGTGCTTCTTTTTGTGTTGTTAATTTCAAGGCCATTTTTTTTTATCTTAGGTGGACTCTGGGTTTTCTTGGATTGATGTTTGTCCACATTACTGGTTGTTGGCCCATGCTGCAACTTCCTTTTTATATCTAACAAGATTTGTAGCAAAATTGCATTTATTTCAGTTTGCTTTTCATGTTCTTTTATAAGCCTCTCATTGTCTGCTTTAAAGATATGTCATTTTTTCATGAGGCTTCTTATAGTTTCAGCCAAATCCGGAGGAGTTTCCACCACTCTGCTTTCATCAGACTCTTCTTCTCTATTATGGGAGCTCTCTCCCATGTCATGATGTGTCACCATTCTTTATGTCGTAGTTTTCCTTGTTGTCCACTATCTGTCTAAGTGATGATAACAACATTTTTTGTTAGTTAATTATCCACCAATTTATGAACATGTAATTTCGTAAGGTGAAATCATCTTCATCATTTAGCATATAATAACAACAAACATTTCAGGTTTAAAACATGTAAAAACAACATAATATCTCAATCCTCTTTTCGGTAGTAATTTTTTAATAAGCTCTTATGGATAGGGTAGGGTAGGGTTCCCTCCCCATTAAAAGTTTTCTAAGAAAATTTATTCGACTCTTTCATGAGCCTAAGCAGGCCAAGTTCTATTGGCTGCTTTGATATCACTTTGTAAGACATCCAACCCCTTAAGTACCTTTTAAGGGATGGGGTATTAAAATTTTCACTTTCCCTCAACCATATCAAGCCTCATCTAGAGGATATCGTTGTCTTCCACGCATAAGATATTTCCAACGATAGTAGTCATGCTCAAAACCAAGCTCTCGATTAGAAGTTATAGTCTTTCCAAAGTTTCTGGACTTTCATTCATTGAGTTCATCTTTAGTGCCACGTGGTTGTTGTCACTCATGCCATCAAACATGGAACTCATGTGGCATCTGCCACCGGAACCATCTAACTTCCTCGTTCGCTGGTTCGAATATTTAATTACAGATCCAATGACCCTCGGGGTTGGGACATCAATGACTCCAATAGCTTCAAAGTCTCCAACTTACATGACGGTTAACGACCCTTATCATGCTCCAACTGCACTTAGCATATGTGGGGCCCTTGGAGATCTAAGACTGACATTGAATCTCGGTTGCCACCTTGGTCATTGTTGCCACTGTGTACCTATCTCCTGACGTGACAAGTGGTCCAATATCCACTTGACACGTGGACCCATCACAATGCGCCACATCACCATAGGGTACAAAGGCTCGCTCAACCAGAGATTGACACTTCTTCATTTCTTAAAAACTGATTAAATCACATAATCAACATTTTCTTAAAATACCACTCCTCATTAATCAATTATTTAATCCTCATTAGAAATGATTAATATTGATTAATTAAATACCCCATAAATACATCTTTACTTAATCTAATGTACTGGCCCGATAGTTAATGAGGATTTACCTTTATCTCTCTTTCCCTTGAATGGTTTAGTGCTATTTCAAATATAAGTAATTATATTATAATATAATAAAGTTAATTAAGTCATAATACACTTAAATTTATTAACCTTAATTAGTGTATATAATTCATTGTCCTTTCACGTATATATATATATATATATATATATATATATATATATATATAAAAAGAAAGAGAATTAGAATATATTTAATATTATATATTATCTCAACCCTTCTCATTTCTCCAATGGTAAAAAGAAAAATGAATTAGTGTTTAATTATTATAATATTTAAATATTATAAAAGTTCAGGGCACGAGGTCTTCGTAGTCCAAATGTAGTCCAAATGTGTGTGCTTCTCTTGTTTTTCCAACAACCAATTACAAAAAAGCATTTATTTAATATTATAAAAATGTATGTATAAATTTATAACCCTCGGGCTATCATACTCTGAGTGTTCACTCATCTCTCGTTACTTCGATGGCCAATTAGGAAAGAGCAACCTTTAATATAATAAAATATATGTGGGACCTTATAGTACCCATGCTATCGTACTCTGAAACCTTCAGAGTTTAATCATGTGTGCTCCTTTCATTTGCCCAACAACCAATCACGAAAGTGCATACTTTAATATTATAAAATATACGTGGGACCTTTAAACACTCATGTCATCACTCTGAGAGATTCACTCTTCATTCAAACACTCCTTCCATTTACTCTGATGGCTAGAATCCAATAGGACTTGATTTAGTGCTTAAATTAYTATAATATTCCATAATGTAACCTTAATTCATCGCCACAAAAGCTTCAGACTTGTGCTCCCGTCTCCAACCCTGTCTCCAACCTCCGACGAACAACTCCAAAAGAGAAGGATTTCTTATATATATATATATAAAATAATTACTGATAATTAAAAATATCCTAATAATAATAACTCCTTCATGAGTGCCAAATCACATGTGCAAAGTGTGAATTCTAACACTAAGTGTGAATTCAAACACTAGGAAAATCTTAGACTTTTGAACAAAAGGAGAAGGGGAGAAGGCTTCAAGTTTCCATTACTCACTCACCAGGAAGAAATACTTTTGAACAGAAGGAGAAGGCTTCAAGTTTTCATTCAAATTTGTTTAGAAAACATATAAATACACATTTACATATATAAATTTATGTAAATTTAATTATTCTTAATATGTCAATTTCTAAATTTCATTTTATTTCCAATTTAAAGCTTAAATTTCATTTATCATTATTTTCCTAATATTTGTTTTAAATGCCTCTTCTTTAACGTGTGGCTAGGGGTATGAAATTCCTTCAAGTTCTGAGTCTAGTATATTTTACATATCAATAGAGAGGCCAAATCCAATTGCTTGACCTTTTTTAGCAGAAATTGCATTTTCCTAATTACCAAGCTGCTCTATGCGGATTTTTGTGGGTTGACTTTACTAATACTTGGGGATTTGTTCATATAGATTATCATTATTTTCCTAATATTTGTTTTAAAATGCTTTGCCTCTTCTTTAACGTGTGGCTAGGGGTATGAACTTTAGGGGTATGAAATTCCTTCAAGCTCCGAGTCTAGTATATTTTACATACTAATAGAGAGGCCAAATCCAGCTGACCTTTTCTAACAGAAATTGCATTTTCCTAATTACCAAGCTACTCTATGCGGATTTTTGTGGCTTGAATTTACTAATAATTGGGGATTTGTTAATATAGATTACTACAGATGATCAACCAACACTTTGTTCATAATTTGAGTGATAACCCATTATACTAATAGTTCCTGTTTCAAAATAAGGACATGTAGAAAACCAACCACATAATATGTTTCCCAATGCTTATTTCAGGCAACTAGACAATTAGAGTAACAATTTTCTACCATTTGTATAAAATAACAAATTCTGCAATTAACTAGCACATGAAGTCCATAGTATTAAATAAACTTGTCATGGAAAATCAAAACAGAGAAAACACTTATCTGAAATTTAGAAATTGTTGGAAATTGTTGAAGGGTGTTCCACTTTCCACCCAACCAAAGGCACAACCGCTCTTGGTGTTTTCACAGTTGGCCACCCCCTAGCCAGAGTATGATGCCATGAAAGAGAGTTCTTATTTTTCTCAGCAACAACAAGGGATGAGGGTTACTCTCCTTCTCCCACAGGAACTTGGTAGTCTAGTATTCTATCCACCAAGCAAGGGGGCCTACTGTGATTGCTCACTTAATCACTCAAATTCCATACAACCCCGCTTATCATATTGATTAGAAAACACTACCCAACAGTTCTTGTACCCATAACTAGAGAGCTTCACATGATGTTGTTCCTTAGAATTGGTCCCCAGACCTATTGGTGTGTATCCTCTACTCTCTTCCCATGATTTTCCTATTTTTTCTTTCCTTCTCCAGTAGGATTTCATGGATCCAATCCCCTATTTCGTGGGTTAGATCAAGAAGTTTTTAGATGGGTACTCCATCCTCTCATGGACATATGATTGTTCTAGGTCTAAGCAATTTAAATCCATCAGAGTGTTATCTTGGAAAGGGTCATCTCAACCATTAATGGTTCCCCTCACCATTCCTCTCATGCATCATAATATATTGGCAACACCTTCAACATTTATTCAACAATTTCCATTTTATTTAATAATTGAAATATCTACATTACCTTCTTTATTGAAAAGGTTCATCATGTCCCAAAATCCACACATAATTGATATGTCCATAGTCTCTTAGCAATAACATAATCATATTTACAAGTTGGGGGAAACATGGGTATTACAACAACCATTTGTGCAAGGAAGTTGTATGGTTACAAAGATTGTTTTCAAGTATTGGGTTTGTACAACAAGTTGTAAGGTTAGATCGTGATAGTGAGAGTATTCTAAGACAAAGAATATTGATGTTCAATATCACTTTGTGAGGGACATGGTTGAAGACAAGAAGGTGCTTCTAGTGAAGGTGGACACTTTAAAGAATGTTGCAGATTTATTAACAAAGTCTATGAGCACTAGGAATTTTTCTTGGTGTAGAGAATTGATGGGCATTGCTAACTTGGATTGTTGATCGTGTAATCTTGGGGGGGAATGTATGCAAAGAATACAACAAGTGAGAGAATGTTAGGTAGGTGTTATATTCTTTGGTCTGTTTTTGGTGTTTTTCAACCAATGGTTTTTTGATCCATTTTAATGTAATTGTGTTCAAAGAATCCAATCCGAGTCAATGAATTAGGGTTTTGTATGCCAAGGGATCCTATAAATATTGTATTATAATGGTGAAGATAATAAAATGAGAGTTAGAGTTGCGACTCTTACATTTTCTAGCTTCCCTGATTAAGGGTTTYTAGGGTAAATTTCTTACTACTATGTGTAAATGTTATTTTTCTCTTTCTTTTTTATAAAGAATCTGTGTGCATTGCTATATTGTAAAGGTTTAAAACATAATCTGTGTGCATTGCTATATTGTAAAGGTTTAAAACATACATAGTGTTGATCCAAATCTTTACTGTTTGTATGTTAAAATTGATTTGGTTATTTTAATATATGTGGATGATTTAATAATTACAGGGGGTTCAATGAAGCTCATCATGTGGTAGTATTTTTAATGGTATCATTTTTTGCAAAGTGACCTCCTCTTTTCTCCAATGGTTTAACCAAGACATACCATATTTATGCCAACCCCTCCTAAGTTGCACATGACTTTGACTGAGTTTGAAGCAATCTTTAGCAAGCCTCTTGCCTTTCATGTTATTCGTCTTGTGCTTGTGCTTGTACATTAGGTACCCAATCATAGCCATATTCTCAATGGGGGAAAGACCATCTTTTGAGGGGGGGATAGGATATGGCATATTGATTTTAATTTTAGGATTGTAAATTGAAGTCACCTCTAGATTTGCTAAATTTTCCTCCATGATTCTCTATACATGTTGCAGTCCCAAAATTCACATCCATATAATACAACAAGAGTTAGGAAAGTCTGAGAGGAGTTTCTTTTTTCCCTATAAAATCCACTGATTTACAATTGTTCTCAAGGCCAAAATAGGCTTTCCACCCTCCATTAATCCTTATTTCAATGCTATGGTTCCAGTTAATCTTGTGATGAAGTTAGATACTGAGATAATTGTATGAATTACTTTCCTCTAAGTTGTTATTGTCATACACAAAATTAGTGTAAGTGATCTTTTTGGATTTGATTGTCATAACCTTTGTTTTGTGAGTGTTCACTAGCATAACTGAACATAAATCCTTAAGATTTCTTAGTTGCTTTTCAAGATCAAAGAGGCATCTCGCCATAAGAACAATATCATCAACCTAAAGGAGAAGGATGATGACATGTCTTAGCTTGTCAATCTAAATGCCAAAAAAAGATAAGGGACATGGTTTTCTTAACTCCTATATTGCAATTAATTCCTCCTCACCAACCCTCAATGTCCTTGAACCTAGCAATAACATTCTCATACAACCTTATCTTAACAACTCTCTCGACTAAAAAAGAACATTTAACTCTTCTAATGTATTTCAAAAATTATTTCTAAACATATAAAAAGTTTT
>ML802965.1:0-17679 GCA_009831015.1 Picea engelmannii
CCCATTTCTTAGGCCGAAAATCTAAATGCCGCACTTTGACCGAGGTACCTAGTGACCAACTTTAGGACATCTACCCAGGTGGCAATTGTGGGCTGCAATTGCACCTTGATTGGATTTTGTGTGGCTATTGGGAAATATTTCCAGCTCTTTCGAGATTGGCCCCCTCTACCCCTTATTATAACCAATCATTTCATCCTTCACTAGTGTCTCTTCTGGTGACTTCAGACCCCACTGATGAGTATTATTGGAAGGTCCAGTGCTATTTGAGAGGAAGGACGTTACATCTTCTAGGACACAAGCATTTTCTTTCTTTTGATTCCCCCATGCGGATAAAACCCACTTACCCATATATATGCTTCTTTCTCATTTTATGTATGATGCACATCTGATTACAGTTTGATTTGGATATATATTGTGTAAACATTAAACGAAAAGGCTTTTTGTTTCTATATTTCTCTCACCACTTGTTGCACACATTCACACAACTAGTCTTACATCATAGGGGAACCACAGAACCCCCGTCGTTCATGACGCTTGCTCAACCTCCCTCCTATCTTAGGGGGAGTATCTGGTCATACCCGCTCATCGGTACCTCCTTCACACACTCCTGTGAGTGCTACTATCTTAGGATCAGGTTTGCTTGGTTCTACATTACTTGGGTCTACTTCCCAAGGTCATTCGTTCACTCGCTCTCCTTTACATGGAAGTGGGGGATCCACTTCCTCTCAAGGAGGGAGCACCAACCCACCTATTCCCCATCAAGGGTCAGGTTCACAACACAATATAGCTGGAGCTAACACTCCCCCACCACTACAGATGCCATACTTGGCCTCTCTCAACATACCGGATCTCACCAAACTCACCAATGATCCTATATTGCATGACGCCACATGGCCTGCAATGCCAACAAAACTTCCTTCAGACATACCAAAGTTTGAAGGAAAGGCAGGGGATGACCCTGCCAACCATGTCATGACCTTTCATCTATGGTGTTCTTCCAATAGAATTATGGATGATTCCATCAGACTGCGATTATTTCAACACACACTTACTGGCCCATCAACCAAATGGTATGTCGAAGAAAAATCAGGATCCCATACGACCTTTGAGTCATTGGCCAAAGCATTCTTGACCTTCTTCCAATTACCCATCCGCCATGACAATGGTATAGAACTACTGTCTAACTTCAAACAGACCTCAACCACCCACATCACTGACCACATTCATGAGTGGCGTAGGCGACGTAGTTTGTGTAAAGCAGAAACCACCAAGCAACAATGTCTCGACTGGTTTCTTAGATCACTTGTCTCTCTACTTGGTAAGGATGTAGCTTCCACCTTCCCTCAATCCGAAGAGGAAGCCATCAGTAAGGCCCAAAAGTATGACCTCATCTATGCACAGTTAGGGTACTTATACACGGTGCTTCCTGATCTCCCAAAACCTGTGCCGTTTGGCCAAGACAAACCGGGGATGTCTCACTCAGCAGACGGACTAATAGGTGCCACCACACACCACGGTCCACAACCCCAACCACCACCGATTTATGGAACACCTCAATATCCTCCAACATATGGGGGAACTCCTTATTACCCCCCACCCCCTTATCAACAACCATACCCTGTTGCTATACCTCCACCCACTAGTGGACCACCATCGGCACCTCCCATACATCCACCTATTCCCACAAACAATGGTACTCCCGCAACATCAGCTTATAGTACTAGTGAAAGCACTACACCTTCCTATGTACCTTATGGATCGGTACCACCACAAAATCCATACTTCCCATTTCCTGGTCCTCCCCAACCCATGGCTCCCCCACATCCACATGCGAGGGTAAATTTTGTTCAACCCTCTGCTGCTCAACAATACCAAAGTTTCGAACAATTGAATACAACCAACCCAAATCACCCATCGAATAATACCAAGAAGAAAGGAAGGAATAGGAATAAAAACAACCCTGGTCAAGGCAGGAATCAACCCCCACAGCACCAACCCACTGGGGGCAACCAGAACCAAGGGAACCAAAACCCCCAAGGGGGAAATAACAACAAACGCCAAGGGCATAACAAGGTTAAAACCATCTTCCCTTGTGCTCTTTGTGGTGAGTTTGGTCATTACACTCACCATTTCCCCCAGATCGTCGATTTCAAACGGTTGAAGGACTCAGGTAGCATTCCCCATTCTCCTGCACAAACTGCCCCTCAACAGGCACCACAACAATATGTGCAACAACCCCCTCCCGCCATGCTGCAAAATCCTATTCCACATCAAGGTGTGATAAACACCCAACAGGATACACAACACCCCCCACCTCAAGTGGGCCAATACCACAACCCCAACAACCCAGCAGAGCGTACCATCCTCCTCACCAGTGAGGAAGAAATTCTTCTGCAAACATGAAATCGCCAGTATAATACACCCGCTGAGTCTACTCCCACCCCGCCAGAGAAAAACCCTACACCGACGGGACCCCCTTTGGTGATCCCTCGCCCCTCAACCGAACCACCACTACGCATCCCTCGCATCCCCTTGTGCAGGAATGTCCACAACCCACAGGCTAGGGCCACTCATAACTATAGCTTGGTAGATGACTTAGCACAATCCCCGGCTGCCATGTCAGTCTTGGAAGTCCTCCAGACTTGTCCTACACAGCGGAAATATTTACTTTCCTCCTTGGGGGTAGTCGACCCTGCAGATACTCGACTCATCACCTTCAATCTTGATAGCAGAGAAACTCATCTTCTTGCCTTGATCGCTTTTCAAATACCAGTGAAAATACGAAACATCACAGTTCATCGGTGTATCATCGATGAAGGTGCCTCTACGTGCATCATGTCCAAAATAGTCTGGCAGAAACTTGGCTCCCCGGAACTCATACCCTCTGCCATCACATTACGAGCTTATGATGGACGACCATCCTCTCCTAAAGGGCTCTTCCAAAATGTCCCCGTTGAACTTGGGGGCAAGACTATTCTCATTGATATCGAAGTCATCGACGCCCCGCTTGATTATAATATCCTGTTCGTGCATAGCTACATGTACGCTATGAAGGCAGTGGCCTCTTTCGTCTTTCGGACAATGATATTCCCTCACAATGGGAAGATCGTGACCATCGACCAAGTCTCGCATTATGAGCCTAACCCATCTGCCAACCTCGATAACATTCTTCCTCTCATCCACACCAATCCAGACGCATATCCACTCGTCGATATGGGTCCTGGGATTTTTAAAGATCCGTCCTTGTTAGGGACATACCATGGAGCACTACCACTCCTTCCCCCTAATCAAGTATGTGTCGTCTCATCTAACGGAACTCACACGGAGGATGCTCTTCCTCCTCAGGAGGCTTCAGTCATTCCTGACGTCTCAATAGTCGTAGAACGACCTTCGCTGGAGCCTCATGCACACTCGTTGACCTCAACAGTCCCCGAGACTACATCCCCTCAAAGGAATAATCCCGTCTGGGAGACACTCCCCCAACCCCTCACCCAAATTCCCTTCTTTTACTCTCCCCCAGGTATTGAAGCCTTTCAAGTAGCCGCAACACTCACACTTCCTAATATGGTGTTAGCAATCCCAGTTTGGTATTTACACCCACCAAAGATGGTTCCTCGACCATCCCTTCCCCCACAGGAAGGACTTCCCATGACGATTCCTGTCCTTACCCCCACTACCCCCATACTCACTACCCCCCTTGCTACAGTTGGGGGCAGAAGGAAGAAGAAGGAGCCCACCACTCCCCTTCCTCCATGCATCCCACCACCTTGCGCACTATGTGAGAAAGAGGGCCACCAAACCAATAATTGCCCATCACTACCTGAATTATGAAATTTGATTCCCCCCAATCAAACTCCCACAACACCCATCGCTACTGCAAGTACCACTACCACCAACCCTTCCAGTAGTAAAGGGTTGAGGACAAAATACGCATGTGCTATATGTTCAGAGTATGGCCATTACACTCATCATTGCCCAGCACTGCCACAATTTCGGCAGACGTTAGCGACTATATGCCAGAACTTCCAGAACAACCCCCACCCTGTTACGTCCTCTTCAACAAATATCACTGACATTCGCTATGTCACTACTTCAGTTAATGAACGTATGAGATGCCCTTGCTCTCTATGCGATTCACTAGCTCATTTTACATACCAATGTCCTATGATCCTTGCATACAGGCAATGTCAATTGGCCCTGCGTCACCGACCCGCAGAGGCGATAATTGACATTATTTTGTCACTCGAGGATCTTTATGTCATTGCTCCAGAGCCTGAGGCACTCCCAACGCCTCCATGGTTCTTAAATGACGTCTCTGAGGATTTACCCCACAACCCCCCCAACTCTCCTGCTCATTCCTCTACGGAGACTCTCCACCCAACCACCACGGGTACCCCTTAGTACTTCAATATATGGTTTATGTCGAGTGAACCCTCCCCATCTCCTAACATTGTTCCCCCTGCTTCTCCATCAAGGGGAAATCACACTGTCACTGAGATCACTCCTCACGACCCCTTGTATTCCCGCCATTTCCTATGCGACGAGGAAATACTCGAAGAGCTCAACCGCCCAGACTCTCCTTGGGATGCGCTACATCACCGCACACTTTTCTCTCCACAGGAAGCCCTCATGCCTCCTAACCAAAATCCCATTTACGCGGTAGAAACCAAAGATTTTATCCCATCTGGGCCTATTGATTGGTTCAACAATCCCATTCCTTCCCCTGATGCATTTGAAGAAGGTAATATGGCCAACATTTCCCCCACCATCAAAATCAACATTTCCATTAAAAACGGCATCATCGAAGAAATCACCATTGGAGCTGCTTGCAATCCTCAAGAAATCGCCGCATATAAAAGCCTCTTCTAGGAATATAGGGATATTTTTGCCTGGTCATATACAGAAATGCCTGGCCTAGATCCCTCCATTGTCGAACACCACATCGACACCTGGCCCGACATCACACCAGTTCGCCAAAAACAGCGACCGCTGTACCTAGCCAAAGTTGCGGCTATCAAAGCCGAAATTGACAAATTACGTACAGCGGAGTTTATTTACCCCATCGCTTACACTTCATGGGTTTACAACCCTGTACCCGTCGACAAAAAATAGGGCACTATCCGCGTTTGCACAGACTTTCGCGATCTCAATAACGCATGTCCCAAAGACAACTTTCCAACGCCTTTCATTGATCAAATCATCGACGATTGTGCCGGCCACGAGGCTCTCTCCTTTATGGATGGATTCTCTAGCTATAACCAAATTCAAATCCACCCAGCTGATCAGTATAAAACCACATTCATTACCCCTTGGGGTACTTTTGCATATCATGTCATGCCTTTCGGCTTAAAAAATGCCGGCGCAACCTTCCAGTGGGCCATGACATACATCTTTCACTATCTGGCTGAAATCATCCTCGCCTACTTAGACGACCTCACGGCTCGATCCAAGAAACACACCTAGCATCGCGATGATTTACGAATCATCTTTCAAAGGTGTCGTCAGTACAACATTTGCTTAAATCCTCTCAAGTGCATGTTTTGCGTCACCATAGGGCACCTCCTCGGTTTTATCATTTCCCAAAGCAGTATTACCGTGGACCCCCTCAAAGTCAAAGCTATCACTGAAATTCCACCTCCTCGGAATTTACGACAACTTCAGAGTCTACAGGGCAAAGTTAACTTTCTCAGGCACTTTGTTCTTGATTACGCCATACGCGCACATGGTTTCCTCCACTTACTACGTCACAACATCCCTTTTCACTGGGACGACTATGCCCAACAGTCGTTTGACGATCTTAAAACATCGCTGTCAAATGCACCTTTAATTAGTGCACCTGACTATAATCGTGACTACATCCTCTACATATCAGCATCAACTGTATCAGTAGCTGGCGTCCTCGTCCAGCTCGGAGATGACAATTGTGAAAACGTCATTTACTACGTTAGTAAGAACCTCTCAGGACCACCCTTGAAATAAAAACACGAAGAGAAACTTGGTCTTGCAGTTGTCCTTGCAGTCCAGAAACTGCGCCATTACATTTTGCTTCACACCACAAAGGTCGTCGCAGATTCCAATCCTATGCAGTACTTTCTCAGCCGTCGACAAGTTAACGGCAAATTCGCTCGATGGATCGTTATCCTTCAGGAGTACGACCTCGAGTTCTCAGCACCTAAGAGTAAGAAGGCCCTTGTTCTCGCTGAACTTGTCACGGCCCTCCCCTCTGACACCACCAGTGCGCCCGTCAATACCGACTTTCCCGACGAACATCTCTTTTACATCACTTCGGATGATCCTTGGTATGGCGACCTTCTCTTCTACCTACGAACTCAAAAGTTTGGTAACCACCTTTCACGAGATGATCGTCGACGTATTCTCCATCAATCCCCTCGCTATCTCCTCATCAGAGACATCTTATACCGGCAGGGTGTCGACACCATTCTTCATTGATACCTGACTATTGACGAGGCTGACAGAGTCTTAAACGACTGCCACAGCGGCGCATGTGGGGGCCATCTTTCGGGTATATCCACGGTTCAAAATATTATCCGAGACGGTTACTTTTGGTCTACTCTGTTTCATGATTGCATTCATGCCGTGAAACGATGTGAGAAATGTCAGCTCTATGCCAACAAAGCCCGGGCACCCCCCGCCCTTCTTCATCCTGTCATTACGGCTGGCCCCTTTTGTAAATGGGGCATCGAGTTTATGACTTGTAATCCCCCCTCCAACAATGGTCACAAATACATTGTTGTCGCCGTTGATTACTTCACCAAATGGGCCGAAGCTATGCCCACTTTCAACAACACTGCTGACACCGCAACGCGTTTTTTATTTAATCACGTCATATCCCGTTTTGGCGTACCACTCCAACTCGTTTCCGATCATGGGAAACACTTTGAGAATGAGATCTTCGTCGAACTCTCATCTCGGTTAGGCTTCTCTCACGAGTTTACCTCACCCTATTACCCTCAGTCAAATGGATAGGTCGAGGCAATGAACAAAGTCCTCAAGACCATGTTACAATGCACGGTTAATAAACATAAAACCAATTGGCATCATATGTTATTTTTCACGCTATGGGATTATCAAACGGCAGTAAAGACCGCTACTGGTTTCACACCATTTCATTTAGTCCATGGGGTCGAGGCAACTCTTCCCATCGAGTGCGAAATTCCCACCTTACGCACCACAATTGAGCTATTACTTGACACTGCTCCAATGGAGCAGTGCTTGCTGAACTTGGAGTCGCTGGATGAAGATCGTTGATCTTCATTACAGAACAACGAGGCAGCTAAAAAACGATCCAAAGCTACCTTTGATCGCCATGTCAACCTTCGATCATTCCGCGAAGGTGACCTCGTCCTGGCCTATGATATCGCTCATGATACCTTTGGCCATGGAAAATTCGAATCACTTTGGCATGGCCCTTACATCATCCAACATTGCCTCACCAAAGGCGCATACATCCTGGCCTCTCCCGAAGGCCTCTCTCTCAAAGAACCCATCAACAGGTTGTATCTCAAAAATTTTTATGCTTAAACGTAGTCATACTACTTTAGGTTATTTCATTTTTTAGTATTTTTAATCTTTTTTCTCCTTCCCTCTCGTCTAAACTATCCTTTGTGCTATTGACAGATGCTTCCTCCACCAACCTACCACATTGGTTATGTCGACAGAGCCAACCGTTGGACACAAAATCTCGCTTCAACTGCTTGGGCTCTTTACACCCCCTCACATGAAATGCTACATTCAAGAGGCATATGTTTGGGGCCAACAACCAACAACCAAGCCGAATATACTGCTGTCATTGGCCTCCCGACCAACGCCCAACGTCATCATATTCGTCACCTTAGCGTTTTCCTCGACTCTCAACTAGTTGTTCTCCAGCTCAACAATGTATACCGTGTACGCGATCCGTGCCTCTTTCGCAAATATCTACAGGTTAGACTGTTATCTCAACATTTTGATTCCATTACATTTACAAATATTGCAAGACAATTGAATCAAACTACATATCAAATAGCTAACATGGTGTTAGATTGGCATATATCACATCAAGCTGCACATACATAAATATATCATAAATCCTGTCACAGCATATCTATAGAATAGACATCATAAAAAATCATCAACACAAGAAACACATGTAGAAAAACACCGGGATCTAAAAAATATGTATACTCATATATATATAAAGGCCCATCAGGCCATCCGAATGTTTACATACAAACATACATGCACCCGCAGGCTAGCACAACACCTCGGTACAAAAATCGGCTCACCAGCCTATATACAACCAAAAAGATATACATCATACATCACTCATGGTGCCTCTATCGCACCACCACCTGCTCCTCCCTTAGGAGGAGGTGGTGGCCCACCACCACCTGCCCCAGGAGGTGGTGGACCACCCACAGGACCCTTCTGCCCTGGCGGCAGGCGTCCACTAGTCATCGTAGCCAGCACTGATGCTCGCCGCACTATGGTCTTCCATGGTGGCGGCACCCCCCCACACTGCTCCAGGAAACTCTCATCCTGGATACGTGTCCACATGCCCTCGGACACATCCTGCAGCACCGTCTCCAGACGACGGTGTATATCATCAAAGTCCACTCTGGCTGCTGCCGGAGGAGCATGTGATGGCCCTGCACTAGGGTCATCGAACCAGCGTCGCCTCGCTGCCCTCTCAGGCTCTGCTGGTCGCCCCGCGACATCATCCCGCCACCTACATCACAGCTGTCCCTGGGTCACTTTTTATCCCGGGTCCCCGAGGCGCCTCTTTTTCATATCATGGTCAGGTACGCACACACATTGTCACATTTATCTAATACATGCTCATATCTTTGACTCTCTTTAGATATTGTTCACTTTTGGGTATTTGTTTCTCATATGTGCAGGTACTTACTCCTCATCCATCGGCATCACCCCTTCAGGTATATACTCAGCACTGGCATGTAGTCCTTCCCGCTGTATCGCACTTGCATTTCCATTCATGCCCTCTGATGATTACCTCTAGGATCTCCATTCCTGGCTCTGCAGTACCCACACCTCTACTTGCACCTTCGATACTGTTACTCGGTAGCATTCTTACCCACGAGTTGTCTCATTCATAGCACCTTTTGGCACTTTTCGAAACTCATGCTGTTCTTCATTACCCTTTAGGGATGGGAGTCCCGATAGTCTTTCAAACATGTTGTGAATCAACCACATTCTCCTTCTCCTTATTTTGCTATCTTTCCCACATGGACTCCCAGATTATCTCTTTATGGTTCTATTTTTTACCTGCACCTCCGTAGTATCATGAACCCTCCATTTCATCCACAATCAGTTTGCCCATTTGTGAACCTATCCTCATTTCACCTACCTCATACAGAAACTCACCAATGGGGCCCCCACACTTCATCAGTTTTCCAAGAAAATTCTGCCCTCCCTGGGGCACGCATTTCACACTGGGGCACCCATTTCTGTATTTGTACATTTCTCCCCAAATTATTCATTATTTATTGTACAAACACCTTTATTTCTAGTCCTTACCTTTTCTTTTGTCGTCATCATTGGCGACTTGCTTCCTTTTGGCCACACGCAACCCATGTCACCCTTGGTTGGCTCATTACTTATCATCTACCCTTGCCGGCATCGTCCATATCTTCAGAGTACTCCACTGGTCACTTACCTCTACCCTTTGAATTTTTTCACCTTGTCCTGCCTCTGGCACAACTTATCATCGGTCTTGTTGTCCCCCTGACACTCGACCTTGTTACACGGTTGCGGCCACTTTTTATCTCATACATCCTCCAACCCAGGGCAGTCTTGAGTCTTCCCACTTCTTGACTTCATCCATGTACCTCTGCCACTTCCTCACCTCAGTAGATTCCATGAAGCCCTTTGCTTCTGGGAGTCGCATTCCCCTTTTGTCGACATCAACACAATTTTCCAGAAGGGTGACAGTATCTTGATCCTCATTCTCCATTTAATGAGCGATCTTGGACGGCACAGGGTGACACACCATTGCTCCCTGCTGTCGTTGGCCCCCATAACATTCGACACCAACACTTTCTCATGTTATGGTGGGTCTTACTTTTCAACTATTGCAGTTATTTTTATCATTTGCCGAAGACCTCTGGATTTAGTAGGGCCATCAATGCCCTCATTATCGCCGATACTTGTTTCCGTGATCATTGCCTCTTATTCAGAGTATGTTCCTTTACAGCAGTGTCTTCTGCCTTTATCGTCACCGCCCCTGAGGGCGTTGCAGTTTGTCTACACCAACATTTCAGTCATCTTTTATTTCAGAGTTACATAACACGAGCATGGGGCATGACCACCTCGTTTGTACAAAGTTGTATATTTTACACACCTTATGGAAGGTCAGGTTCTACTAGTTCCTTTCTCTTCCAAAGGATTGCTCTCACCGATCCTACTATTGCTCTCTCTTACAACAACATTTTCAGTAGAAGAAACATTGATGGATTTCGGCTATATGTATGCTCCTAACCTCATCCATCAGGGGGCATATGTTATCACTGAAAATTCATCCGCACATGGCGACAAGAACTCAACATCGTCAAACAGTAATGAAGTCATTCATGGCACTGAATTAATCTCATAGCATTTCAAAGAGATCAAAAACTATACAAAGTAGCAAAAATTGAAGAGCGCTTTATAGAAGTTGGGTGCACGCGCACATGCACGGAACAGGAACGTACCATGCGCGCATACACGCACGATGCGCGGCTGTTAGCGCAAAAACCCGTGCACCTGCTAAAGGGTGCATTTATTGAATTGGTCAGCCTCCCAACCACTTATGTATCAGCTCCCAAGTCGATTTGACCCTCAAATCTGAGCTAAATTTGAATGGTGGGATGGTCAAAGACCTAATAAAACCCTAAAGAGCCTCTATTCACACTACAAAGGAGTTACATAATCACCCAATGCAATGCTATAAAAAGCCATGAAGAAACCTCATTTTCTCAAGCAATTTCATGTAATGTTATGCTGCCTAGATTGTTTTAAGGACTCACTCCTTGACAATAGCACATTTGGCACCATTTCATTGAGCAATCCACCTCTCCATTGAGTGGATTTGCAAAAGAGTTCTTTCATCACCATTTTCATTTTTCTTGTTGTAAGGAGAGCACGTTTGTGAGGGTCCAAGAGCCTTCCTTTGGAGGAAGAAGGGACTCATAGTCCCCTTTCTTCATTGTGCTTTGATTTCATCAATAGATCAACCTAAAAACATTGGTGATATTGGTCTTTTTGTGTTTATTACTTCTACATCCATATGCTTCTAATTTTAGTTTGTTTTAGTTTAATTGTTGCTTATAGTTTTGTTTTTCTTTCTCTAACTCTTTCCTCTACAACTATCATGCTCAGCAAGACCCAACTGGGCATGTAATCACCTCTTATTTGCTCACCAAGGTGACGAAAAGGGTGCAAACAATTTGCAGGGTCTAGAGTGGCTTCAAAACCCTTTTCATAGTCAATCCTCAACCTGTGGATACTATCCGGTTGAATAAACTGGCCTTCTATCTTACAGGCTAGTTGCACTTCTAGAATTTGATATTCATTGTGCCAAAATTATTTGCATGCCACAATAAACAATGCAACTGTCCCAATGAAAAAAACAACACTTGTAGTAGAAACTCCAATCAACAAATTTACCGAGATTCTTTTCTTTTCAGTGGTGGCAGTAGCAGGAACACATTGTCCAGTACATAGACCAGGGTTGCATGTATCATTAATAAGCAACCCTTTTCTAAAGTTTGGAAGGGTGCCTGTTAATCTATTGTTTGATAGGTTCAACAGTGTAAGACTAAGCACAACTTTCAAATAACCTAAAACTTCTCCTGTCAATTTATTATTGGAAAGGTCCAAGATTTCTAGCATGTACAATCCGGAAAGAGTACTCAGAATTTTCCCTTCTAGGGAATTGCAGCTAAGATTGAGTTGAATTTGTAACTTTCTGACGAAGCCAATTTCCAATGGCATTGTTCTAGTTATATTTTTTCCACTCAACTAGAGCTCTAACAAGTACCGACAGTATTTAAMATTCTTTGGAAATGATCCTGTTAGRAGGTTGTGYTGTAGAYRCAAATTTTACAGCCACGAAATCTTGAAAWTTTTTGAGGTTATGGGCCCAGATAGAATATTTCCACTCAAATCGATATATAACAAATTAATTGACAGTAAATCTGGAATGCCTCCATTAAAATGATTATTTGACAGCTTCAACACTTGCAACTGTAGAAGTGAAGGAAACTAATAGGTTGATAGGTTAATGAGACTGTCAAATTGTTGTGGCCAAGATCAAGTAGTTGAAGACTGGTACACTTTGCCAGTTGCTGCAGAATCTCTCCAACTAGTAAGTTGTCATCCATTTCTAAGAATGCCATCTCTCCAACTAGTAAGTTGTCATTCATTTCTAAGAATGCCAATCTAGGCACGCTCCCAATTGTAAAAGGGATGGTTCCACTAAGCTAATTGTTTCCTATTCGCAGCCTTAACATCTTCCTCGAGAAATTCTGAGGAATCTGTCTAGAAAGTGAATTGCTTGTCAGGTCTAGAATCCGCAAGATGCTCAAAGAAAAAACTTCTCGAGGAATGCTTCCATTTAACCAATTGTAGCTCAGATCGAGAAACTGAAATCTTGTGAGGTTAGCTAACTGAACATGTATATTTCCAGTAAGTTGATTCTTATTCGATGTGAAGTGGGTCAAATAGCGGTGAAGACCCAGTATTTCAGGAATCATTCCAGAGAATTTATTGGATGAAATTATCAGGGTTCTTAACTTTTTAAGGTACACAATACTATCAGGGATTTTTCCATTCATCCCATTGAAGTTGAGGTGTAGAAAAACCAAATTAGTGCATTCCACAAGTTCTTGGGGAAATTCACCTACAAAAGTGTTATGAGAGATCTAATTCCTCTAACATTCCCAGACCTCCCAACAATGAATTGATTGTATGCCAACATGAGCACATGAAGGTCCGTCAAATTCTGAATTTGTGGACCAAAGTGACATGTCAATATGTTGTGAGAGACATCCAAGAACAAAAATTTGTGCATAGGCGCAAGCAAAGGGAGGGATCCTTTTAAGTTCTATCTCAAAGAACTTATTCCAATCAAGAAGAGCAGGCATTGGAGCTTAGCAAAGGCCATCCTTAAGCTTTTTAAATGCTTTATTTGTTGTAGCATTCCATGAGAAATGCTTCTCATTGCAGAGTTGACGAAGTGGCTTGGCAATGTGAGAGAAATGTCAGATGAATTCTCTATATAAATTCATACCACCATGGAATCTTTTCAAATCTGTAGCATTAGATGGAGTTCATCAATCTTTTCAATCTTGAAAGGCTTTGAATTTGGTAGGATCTTTATGAAAACCATTGCATTCCATAACAAAACAAAAATAATGAATGGAAGTCTACCAAAAGAATGACTTCTTCACTTTTGCTTGCAATATATGTTATCATAGTAAAGCAAAACCAATCTGAACATGTTTAATGTGGTGCTTCCTGTTAGCGTCAGAAGTCACTCCTGGATTGCTTGCAGGAGCAGAGCCCAACGCCCATCAGTTTTATGTCACGATTTGTTTATAAAGGGTGATCAAATGGAGATAATGGCTCTAGGAAATATCACTCTAACTCAGGGATTGAGTCTGGTACATAAGAACGAAGGAGGTCTGGAATCCCAACTTCAGCCAGTGGGTTGATTTAAAGTTGAACAGGTGGAAGACTTAGGAGAAAGTGAACAAACAACTCTGGGCATTAGGCTTGCAGCGGTTTGTGGGGAAAAACTCTGAAAGCAGGATCCTCCTGATTTAGGGCTTCAAGAAACTTAAGGGGACTTGACTGGATCCTCCAATTCCAAGTCGTTCAACGTTAAAGAAATCACAGAAATTGATTAGAGGCTCTGTAACTATTACAGTGATCCATTACAACATCATCCTATAATAGCTACAGCTCGACTGGATCCTCCAATTCCGAGATGCTCTAACATAGTGTAAACAAATACATGAGAGAAACTGGCATTCATAAGGCAAGAAGTCTCCAGAGTTCATACATAACCAGATTAACAGTGCTTCATTAAAACTTTACAACTGGGAGCTCAACTCAACCATCGAAAGATTCAAAAAATGGCAGAAATGCCTACATATACTTGGAACCAAAACCAAAGCGGTCAACCTGAAACATCGCATTGAAGACATTACATCTGCATGTTTACTGCGCATGCAGTCTCTGGACGTCCGGGGACTTAAGTCGAACGCAATCGTTCTCCAAAGGACCTGTGAATGAATTGACAAGCTTACAATCATTCCTTGGCTTTCCATTTATGGTGGAAACGATGTCCAACCACCATCAACTACTGCAATAACTGCTTCATTGGGATCAGGAAAGGCCCAGGTTGATTCTGCTCCTACAGGACATGGAGGTGCTCGGGAGGATTGGAGATCTTGATATGAGGAGGAGAATGGATGGTGACCGGGCAGGGGTATTTAGACACACTCGATGCAGTTATGGGATGAGGAGAGGCCACGCGAATGAATGACAAAAGGGAAGCGATAGGGAAAATGCGCATGGCAGAATTCATGAACTTTGGGGTGTAAGAGCTAGGTGGAGGAGACACAGGGACCAGGAAGAAACTATGAGTTGGCGCGACGTGGGAACAGGATGTGGCAGCAAGGAGGCATGTGATGAGGCTTCAAATTTTCGGGGATTCGGGATTCGCGAGTTTGGGATGCACGAACTCTTTGCCTACGGAAACCCCGATATCCCAATGTGCGATGAGCTCCTCCTTTATGGGTTAGCCCTCCTGGCTATCCTATGATCCATAAGACTTCCCACTATATGATCGGAGCCAAACCTTTGATGCGGCTTTGGCGTTTCCGATGTCTCGACACTCCAGTCCTCGGGACTCGCAATAGCGCGCCACCTGTATCCCACTATAGTCCTCATCCCATCGGGAAATCGCGTATCGGGATATCGCAATTCCTGCTACCATGTGCGTGGGACTTCCAGTTCCCCGATCCCCGACTCTGCGGAATCTCTCGCCACATGTCTCCGCTGGCATATGGCTCTAATATTCTCGGCACTTTTGTGGGCCCGAGTTCCCGGATGCTCTCGGCACTTCGCGTCTCGTGAAATAACAGAACTATTCTTTATGTGTTGGAGTCGCGACGGGCGAAACACCGAGATGGCCAGCTCTTGTGACACACGCCATTGAATCGAACGGCCCATATTCAGCCTCCAAACAGAGGAGACTTATCTGCTGCTAAATGCCTAGTAATTTGGCAACTCCGAGATCCTGATAACCGTCGATCTGCTTCGTGGACGGATCTCGGCTACTAATAACAAAACTTCGCCTGCTCGCTTGATCTGCTTCTTGGAAAAACAAGAATTCTTCCGAGCTGCGCTTGAGCACTTTGTGCGACTAGCGGACCCGAATGCTCTTCGAACCCATGACCAGAATTATTGCTAACATCAGGCTCCATGGGGGATAGAGTCATCCCTGTGATGCTCTAAGAACTCTTCCTGCAGTTCCAGTCGCCTTTCTGTTGGGCTATGGAGTCATTATTAGGCCACAAAAATAAAATGAAAATGAACTAAGAAACAAAAGGACAATATTTACAAGAAGAAGAGTCATCTGAGACTCAAACAAAGCATTTTTTTAGGAAATGCCCATTCACTGGGCTGCCGAAAACCTCTTCACCTTCCAAATCTCGCAACCTGTATGTGTTGTTTGAGAAAGCCTCGGAGATTCTGAAAGGCCCAATCCACAGGGCTTCAAATTTGTTGTGTTTGCCCTTATCTTGTTTAGGAGCATCCCATTTTAGCACCAGGTCTCCTACCTGGAACTGCTCCTTCTTGGCCTTCTTATCGAAGACCTGCTTGATTTTCTGCTGATGGTCCTGGATCCTGTCTAATGTCTGCTCTCTGGCCTGCTGGACCTCTACTAGCTGATGAATCCTTCTGATCATGTAGTCAGGCTCCTCCTGATGGTCCTGGAGGAATTTCTTTACAGGGATGGCTAGCTGAGAAGGGAAGACAACTTCGTCTCCGTAGAATAACTAGAAAGGGGAGAGGCCTATAGCTCTTTTTGTGGCCACCCGATCAGCCCATAGGGCGAATTTAAGCTTCGAGTTCCAGGCCCTTTGATTGTCTTCCAACAGTCTTTTGATGATTCTTATTAAAATTTTGTTGGAGGACTCTGCTAAACCATTGCCCTGTGGATAATATGGGGTGGAATGAATCAACTTAATCCCAAACTGCTCACAGAACTTGACTAATGGCTCAAATCCGAAAGCGGCTGCATTATCAGTGACAACCTTATCTGGGCATCCGAACCTTGTGATGAGGTCCTCCAAGAATCCAATGATTACCTTGTGGGAAGGACTCCTGGTGGGAATAGCTTCAATCCATTTGGTAAAGAAATCTGTACCAGCCAGGATCCAGCTATGCTGTCCACTGGAGGGAGGGTGGATTTCTCCAGTGAAATCTAGGCCCCACTGCTGGAAAGGCCCTGAAACCACCACCGGATTTAATGGAAGAGACCTGAGCTGCTGCTTTCCTGCAAATTTTTGACATTTGATGCAGGCTCTAACCCTTTTGCAGGCATCAGTATATACGATAGGAAAGTAGTACCCAGCCCTGAGGATTTTGTGGTCTATGGCTCTCCAGAAATGGTGCCCTCCACACAGGCCGTTGTGAAATTCATCTAAGATCCTCTCAGCCTCTGGTGGACTAAGGCATTTTAAAAGCACTCCCAGGGAGTCTTTCCAATATAACACTTGATTGATTAGGCAGTACCTGACTGCTTTGAGCTTTAGATCTCTTGCTTTGCTCTTTTGCAGGCCGTCTCGAGGTCGCAGCTCCTGCAAAAAGTATATGATATCTTTATACCAAGTACATTGAGCCAACGGGGGCTCCCTTTGACGGTCCATGTCAGGAAGTCGATCCTGCTAAATACCTGAGCATTCGTTGATGAAACTTATTCCCAATGCTTGGCAGTTTGCTTCAGCCAACAGCTTGGCTAAACCTTTCCCTTTGATCAACTTGGTGGGCCTTATTTCCAGGTCAAACTCCAGGATTTTGGCTATCCATTTACTCCTTCTCCCGTCTATGTCAGGCTGAATAAGAATATTTTTAACAACAACCGAGGGGACGTAGGCGATGATCTTTGACTGTAGGATGTAGGTTCTAAAGGCTTTGAGAGCTTTCACTAGAGCATAAGATTGCTTCTCCATAGTGTCATACCTGACTTCGACTGTTGAGATTTGGATACCTTGGAAAGTGGTCCCCATGTGCTTATGAGTCTCTAAGAACAAAGGGGGAAGACTTTTACCCTCATACTTTACTTTATGATTCTAATTTCACTTTGACTTAGGAGTTTTAAGTCAAAAGTGAAATATGTCACTTAAGTCATAAAGTGACAATTAATTCACAATGTGGGGAATTAATAGACATAAAGCAACTAAGGAAAAGTGGGTTTTCTTAGTGAGATTATTGGAGTTGATCTCACCCATTGATTAGACATGGATAGATCTAATCTAGGCCATTGATCTTTTAGGGTTGGTATGAGGAGACCAAAAGGAGGGAAAAGTGCATTTGGAGACTCATTCTTCACTTGAGACTTGTGAGGAAGAGGAGAAGGGCGCACCATCTTGAGGAGGAGAGGGTTTG
>ML802965.1:34005-50673 GCA_009831015.1 Picea engelmannii
GAAATGACAGAATAACAGTAAAATATCCAGCATAATCTTCACAATACACATAAATGATATACGAAATAGCAACAGAAATAGCACATTGAATCAGATAGCAATGTTCACAGGCCTCTTCGAGGGGGCAACCTCCAATCGAGCAGCGCTCTGTTACAATAATATCCAAGCTAGGGTTCTCATACCCTTGACTCCTATTTGTACTAAAAAGAAGCATCTAGAGGAAGATCCTTCTAGAAGCGGAAGCTTCTATTAGGTCTTCTTACATCTGCCTTATTCTATTTTATTGAAAGGTCTTATTAATATTGACCTTTATTACATCCGGATACATTGATCTACCTATGTGCGGGTTAGGACCTTAACAGACTCTCACGATAGGAATCCTGAAGTTGCAAAGTGTGAAAAGACAAAAGGTTGATCTGACTCCATTTCTGAGTTTCGTAGATCGGGAGGTGGAGTTGTCAAGAACTCTCACATCAAGAATGTCGAAATCGCGATATGTGAAATCATGAAGAGATCTGGACCGTCGAATCATCAAGAGTGTGGACCATTGATCCAACTCCATTTCGGAGGTTTGGGTACCGGGAGTTAGAAGAGTCAAGAGTTGAGACTCTTCATCAAAAGAGTCCCGAAATTCCGAAATGCAAAATGTGAAAACACATTTTTGGTGTAGGCCTTGGTCATCGCTAGTGGTCACATCATCAAAGAGCTATAGAGAAGAGCTCAAAGAGACAAGCTCCATTTCAGACTTTGGGACATGGAGAATTGATAATATTTAGCACAGGAATGTTGGAATCCTAAAATGCCGAAATGTGAATTAAATGCAAGATCCTACGGATCCAATCCAACGGTGCAGGTGAATTTAAGTGTGATCGGAAAGCTACTGTTGCACTTCAGATTGTAACTGCCAGAAACGATTGATGGCTTTTTCCAGAGGAATCAAACAGGCTTCAGTGTGATCGCCAGAGAATATGAAAGGGCTCGAGGCATCTTCCAGTGGAATGAAGATTATTCTTAGAGGTGGTTGACAGATGGAAGAGTGTTGAAGCCTGTAACTTCAACATAGAGGATTATCTCGACTTTGATAGAGAAGACGAAGAGTCTCAACTGCGAGACATGCAAAGGAATCTTGGCTAAACACCTAGTGATGATGGACACATGGATCTAACTACCAAAGAAGCTGAAGAGTGGAAATTATGATCAGGCAGAGCACTCGACATGGAGAGAGCATGCAGAAGCATGGAGAGATAGCATGCACAAGTTTCACAGAGACTATAAGTATGCAGAACAAAGAGGATATTGAGTGACTGTTGTTGAGGGGGATTTAGGAGTGTAGAAGGAAGAGTGTGCAGCAGCTGAAATAGAGAGAAGAGGAATGGTGCATTGGAGGAAGATGGTGCATAGAGAAGAAGGGGCAGAAGCACAGAAAGTGCAAGGCATGTGTGCAGCAAGACAGTGAGACACTAAAGGAAGGCTAAGGTGCTCTGATAGAGAAAAACAGAATATCATAAATTGTAAGAAGATGTAGACAGAGAGACACTGATACAGGAGAACAGAGCAACATAACAGAACAGTGATAAGCCTGGTAAGCCAATGATAAATATTGTATCACTGTGATAAATTTATAGATAGCAAACTTTATATTTCAGGGTGGTTGGGAGGCGCTAGGGAGGACTTTTGTCCTCAGAGGTTCAAGTGGGTGCTTGAAGACAGGGAGTTGTAGCTTCCTTCTAGTTGGTTCTAGAGAAATCGGGGAGTTGGTGCTTCCTTCTAGTTGGTGCTAGAGAAACCGTGGAGTTGGTGCTTCCTTCTAGTTGGTTCTAGAGAAACCAGGGAGTTGGTGCTTCCTTCTAGTTGGTGCTAGAGAATCCAGAGAGTTGGTGCTCTTAGCAAGTAACAGCTTGCAAAACAGAGGTTGTAGTCTCATTATGAGTTGGTGCTCATATGTATGATAATGTAAATAATGTAAAGATTACTTATCATATAAAGAAGAAGAGGTTTTTACCCTTTGTGGGTTTCCTCAGAAAATATCTATCTTTGTGTATCTCATATGTGTGAATGATGCTGAATGGTCTATTGATTACTTCCCTGCATTATTGTGATTGTCATTGAATGATCTGGAAAGAGTTTAAAATAAGTATAATTGTTTAAGCAAGGTTACAACTGATTCACCCCCCTCTCTCAGTTGTCCAACAATATATAGCATAACCACACTTTTATTATAAGAAAACCCTTGAGGTAGGGAAACACCATACAATGGATCCTATTATGGAAGGGATCCTCTCTTGTCACTTGCCTCTTCGAGGGGGCATCCTCCTATTGAGATACCACTCCAAATACAATACTTCTCTTTTTATATCTCATTACATTTCTTGAACCCCTTTATATAGTGCTACCAACCACCTAAGAACATTCTAGAGGAAGAACCTTCTAGAAGCAAAACCTTCTAAGAAGTCTTCTTACATTTATTATGTCTAACTACCATATTGGGTCTTATTTAATACTATAGTGGACCTAGTCCACCTTACATTGAATGGCCTCTACTATTATAACTATGGGCCCTCTTGTCCCCCCCACTACCTCTCTAGATGCCTAACATCAACATTGTCATCAATGTCATTTTCGATCATAATATCATTGTCAATATCATCATCGAGAATATAATTGTCATCTACATCTGGCTGAAATTATTCAACTTCTTCATCTGACATTACAACTACCTCATGCTCCTCTACAACTTCTTCTTCTTCAATATCATCTTCTTCTAGCGCACTATACTTTACATGCCTTCCTTTTGAATCATATCTAACAAGGAATGACCAACCTGCTTTACCTAGAACCTATGCATAAAATACCTACTCACATTTTATTGGAAGAACATAAGTTTCTATACCAGGCTCAAACGTCCTTGTATTTACCATGGTAAATCCAATGGCATGCTCAATAAAGGTTCTTTCAGGATCACATTCATTCATCTGTAACCTATACCATTTGACATTGAACATTACCAAATTGAAGGAATTAAAGTCTGATCCTTATTTTATGAGTAGAATGAAATGAATACAGACTCTTAACACAAAATAACAGAGATACAGTAAAACTAGTTTTCTATTCAATAATGAAATAAGCTGAAACTGTAAAATGCAGTGGAAACAAGCATGGTGGAATGGTGGTGACTTATCTCTGAGAAGAGATGTGACAGTTGTGTTCATTCACAAGAAGATGATTACAATGAGGCTCTAAAGGCATTTTACAATAAAAAGGAATGCCAAAAACCCTAGACATACAAAAACCTAACCCTAGGAGATGAAGCGCCAAAAGTCATGTGGGCCTCGTTTGGGTAAGTTAGTACATTAACTTCCCGGGGTCATAGCTTTTGCATACGATCTCCGTTTTAGGCGTACGATATCCCGTTGGAAAGGTATCGTCGAGGAGATTCATTTTGGGGCCAAAAAAATTCCTTGAAATATCATTGAGTTTGGATAATCCTGAAAAACCTTTATTTAGGCCCTCGAAATGGCCCCGGAAGTGAAAACTGCTAAAAATAGTAAATTGCCAAAATTGCTAGAAAATTGTTTTGAGCCAGTTGGAAAAGGTGGGTGGCCACCAATATCCATCTGGATCAATCCTCCCTCCTTAGGAAGAAATGGTCTCCATTGCATTGATTTCCCCCATCAGATGAGAAAATGTCTACTGAATTTGGCCCCGGGTGAGCCACTTGCCTTGATGCAGGAGTTGCCTTGCTTTGACAACTCGATAAAGATGGATCCTTTGATATCGAGTTCCATTGATCTGTGTGTCCAGAATTTGATTGATGGATACCTATTGGATGCAGTCGGGGTTGAGCTCTATTGGTGTCAACTATTCTGCTACATCTGAGGTGTCCAATAATGGTGGGAAATAAGGGCGAAGGAGATCCACGTTGAACACTGGGTGCAGGCCAAGGAAAGGAGGAATGTTTAGCTCAAAATCATTATCCCCCATAGCCTTGGTGATGGTGTATGACCCATAATGGAGTGGGAGAAGATTCTGATGGGGACCTATAAAGCGTTCTTTTTGCAAGTGCAACCAAACTTTGTCTCCCACATGAAACTTATGTGGCACTAGATGTTGATCATGGCGTTGTTTGTACTTGTCATTGGACCTCTGTAGGATATCCTGAACCTGTTGGTGGATGTGCTGGATCCACTCAATGAACCGGGTGGCTTTGTTAGCTTCAGTTGGAACAGGAGATGAGTCGGTCGAGGTGACTGCAAGGGAAAGTGCAACATCTATGGGACCCAATGGTTGGAATCCCAACCCCACCTGAAAGGGTTTGTGGCTGGTTGAGCTATGAAAGGCTTGGTTGTAGCTATGTTGGACATAGGGAAGGCTCTCATCCCATGTGAAAGGGTGATTTCAATTATACATGTGAAGGATATGCACAACCATTCGATTTACGACCTTGGTTTGGCCATCTGTCTGGGGGTGGAAGGTTGTGGATTTGGTTAGCTTGGTGTCCAACAGTGACCAGAGGATCGACCAGAATGTGTTGAGAAATTGACTGTCCCTATATGAGACAATGGTTTGTGGGAGTCCAAAATGTACCCAAACCCATTCAAAGAAGAGCTTGGCAGTGGCCTCTACTGTGATACTCTTCTTGCAGGCAACCATAATCGCCATCTTAGAAAAGCAGTCAACAACCAAAAAAACACAGTCATTTCCCCGCTTGGTGGATGAGAGGCCTGACATGTAGTCCATTGAGATGGATTCCCATGGCTTGTCAGGAATAGGAAGAGGGGTGTACAAGCCCTGTTTCTTAGTGGTTGGTTTGGCAATAACGCAGGCAGTGCAGGACCTAATATACTTGCTGACCTCCTGTCAGAGTTTCGACCAGTAGAAATGTTTCTGTAACATCGCCACTGTCTTTTCTATGCTGAAGTTTCCTGCCACCCAACTGTAGTGGGATTCCCAGATCAGCTTCCCTCACTCTCTTTATGGAACACAGATATGGCCCGGACGACACAACAACCCATCCTGAAGATAAAAATTATCGACAACTATGTTTGCACCCAACATTTGGTAGGTGGTGGCGAAGTTCAGGTCTATCTCATAGAGTTGGGGCCATCCAGAGGTCTCATGGCCATAAGTGTCTAGCACCGTGGCAAGTGCCATGATTGGTGGTTTGCTGAGGCAATCAACGACGCAATTGGTGCTTCGTGTTTTATACTTGATGTTGAGGTGGAATTGCTGCAATTATGTGGACCACTTTTGATGGTGGTCATTCTGCAATTTTCCTTGTGTCTGCATAAACTGCAGTGGCTTATGATCAATGTGGATGACTGTCTCCTTCCCAATAATGTAATGTCTCCACTGGCAGCAGGCTTGCACAATGGAGTACATTTCTTTGTCATAAGTAGGGTACTTATGGACAACATTAGATAATGTCTCACTATGATAGGCCACAGGGTGGTTGTGCTGAGTGAGAACGGTGCCCACAACATAGTATGAAGCATCTGTCTTGATCTCAAAGGGATGTTGCAGGTCTGGTAGTGAAATTGTTGGGGATGAGCACAAGTGTTTCTTCAAATCATCGAACACTTGTTGTTGGGACCATCCCCATGCAAATTTGCCTTATCACCACCCTTGGTGATTTGGATGAGAGCCCATGCAATATGGGAGAATCCCAATACAAACCTATGGTAGAAATTGGCAAGGCCCAAGAAGCTCCAAAGCTCAGTGAGTGTGGTTAGGACTGGCTAGTCATGGATGACTTGGATCTTGGCTGGATCCACATGTACACCATGATGATCAATGATGTAGCCCAGGTAATGGACCCTATCCATGCCGAAGGAGCATTTTTCCAAGTTGGCGTATAGCTTGTGCTACCGCAGGGTGTGCAAAACCTGTTGAATATGTTGCAAGTGTTAGACCCAAGTCTTGATGTAAATGAGAATGTCATCCAGATACACCACTACAAAATTATTGGTGAATGGTCGCAGGATATCATCCATCATCCTCATGAAAGTGGCCGGAGCATTTGTCAAACCAAAGGGCATGACCAACCATTCAAAAAGGCCTTCCTTTGAATAGAAGGCGATCTTCCATACATCTGTCTGTTCTATCGGGACTTGGTGGTAGCTAGACCTCAGATCAATATTACTGAAGTATTTATCCCCCATGAGTTGATCAAGGAGGTCGTCGATTTGGGCAATAGGGTACCAGTTTCTGACTGTGATTTTATTTAGAGCCTAGTAATCAATGCGGATTCACCAGGTTCCATCTTTCTTCTGTACCAGCACGATTGGGCTCCCACAAGGTGATGAGCTGGGATGGATGTGCCCCTTGTGGATCAGTTCTTGTATTTGTTTCTTGATATCCTCATTCTCTAACAGAGAGCGACAATAGACTGACCCATTGGGAAGCGGTGCACCGGGGGTCAGATCGATGTGGTGCTTGACCTAACAGTGCATAGGTACCCCGATAGGTGAGGAGAAGATATCTGAGTATTCTTCCACGACCTTATCTACTTGCTTATGTTGTGTGGAGAGGTCGGTTGCAGAGAACCTAGATGTGGATGTGATCTTTCGCTTATTCTGAGAGTGAATCATGAAGAAGACAAACTTCCCCATCCGAGAGATGACCTTCCTGCATTGCTTAGTAGAGATCAAGGAAATAACACTAGGTCGGATTGCCTCATGTATCCTTTACAATTTCATGTTCAAAGTAATAATAACACTATGAGGCCTAGACTCATATACAACATGATGTTTCCATAAATAAGGTTGGCCCAAAATAACATCACAAAATTTGAGAGGAAAAACATCACACAATACCTTGTCTTTGAAGGGCTTGATGCCGTATGACAATCGACACTGTTGGATGATGCAGAGATTTCTTCCTTGGTGGAGCCATCCAATGGTGTAGAGTTGTGGGTGAGGTGTTATGGGTAGGGCCAGCTGCTTGACAACCTCTATAGATATGAGTTTCTTCTGGATACCGCTATCAACGATGAAGTGTAGTGGGGTGCCTTTTACCCACATTTTTGAATGGAAGAGGCACTCTCCTTCTTCTAGCTCGTCTAGTTCACCAGGTTGGAGCTTGGTGGTAGCAACAGTGGCACTGGGTTCTGCGTCAATGATTCATCTTCCCCTTTCTGGTTCTAGATCAGAGTCAAAATCCACATCTGATTCATAGGCTTTCACTTCAGCCACTAGCAACTACTTTGAGTGACAATCAATAGTTTTATGCCAAGGGTTCTTATGGAAGCCGCACCACTTCCCGGTATCTTTCTTTGTGTTTCCAGTGTCCTTATTTTCTTGCGGATTGGACTGGTTGTCCTGATATTGTCCATCTTCGCTCTATCCTTTGTTCTATGGGTTGGGGCCACCCTTTCCTAGCTTTTGTTGTGAGGGGTTTCCAGGCCCAAATTGTCGCGTCTTTTGTTTGAGCTTCTGCTCAATTTTAACGACATATCGGTAGGCCACGCCCAAGGATGAGATGTATATAAATTCCATTTCGGTCTGGATGTATCTATGCAAAGCACCGTGATACTTGAGCACCAGATGTCACTCCAAATATTTGATACTTAGCTTGGTGCGCAAGGTATGGAAGATATTTGTGAAATCTGGCACTGCTTGGTCTCTTTCTTGCCGCAGTGTGGTCCATTTGGTATATAAGTCGTCATAAATTCCGACAGGGTAGTATTGTTCCTTAATAGCATCCCTAAAGGAATCCCAGGTGGTTGTGGCTTCAAATAATGAGGGTTCCTCTGTTTCCTTTTTCTCACAGAACGTTTCCCACCAATATTTGACATGGGGGACGACTTTGAGGAGTGCAAAAGTAATATTTTCTCTATTCGAGAAGTTATGGACAGAAAAATACCCTTCTAGCAGATTCAACCACTTGTCTACAAAATTTGCATCTATTTGAACTTCAAATATAGGAATATTGAAGTTTATTTGTACCTTGAAGGGGGTGGCACCTCCGCTCGAAGAAGATGCATCGCCTGTTGGTAGCCTCCGAAGAATATGCACGAAACTATCCATCATCTCATTCCTCTATTGCGTGAGGGCTTCCTCAATCAACAATTTGAAAGGATCTCCTGTCTAGTCATATTTATTTTCTCCTGCCATGAGAGGTCGCTTGGGCATGCGAGAGATTTTGTCCTCAAGAGAAACAAGCTCAAGACCCAACTCTTTGTACTCTGACCTTGTTGGGGACATGCATTAAGACAACAAGGAGCAGACCACTCTGATACTACTGATCCGGATTTTATGAGCAGAACAAAATGAATACAGATTATTAATAGATTCTTAACACAAAATAACAAAGATACAGTAAAACTGGTTTTCTATTCAATAATGAAATAAGCTGAAACTGTAAAATGCAACGGAAACAAGCTTGCTGGAATGGTGGCAGCTTATCTCTGAGAAGATATGTGATGACTGCGCTCATTCGCAAGAATATGATTACAATGAGGATCTGAAGGTATTTTACAATAAATAGTAATTCCAAAAACCCTATACATCCAAAAACCTAACCCTAGGAGATGAAGCGCCAAAAGTCATGTGGGCCTCGTTTGGGTAAGTTAGTACAATAACTTCCCGGGGTCGTAACTTTTGCATACGATCTCTGTTTAAGGCATATGATAACCCGTTGAAAAGGTATCGTCAAGGAGATTCATTTTGGGGCCTCAATTATTTCGTCGACCATCATTTAGTTGGGACGATCCTGAAAAACCTTCATTTAGGCCCTCAAAATGGCCCCGGAAGTGAAAACTGCTAAAAACAGTAAATTGCCAAAATTGCTAGAAAATTGTTTTGAGCTAGTTGGAAAAGGTGGGTGGCCATAAATATCCATATGGATCAAAGTCACACTCAATTGTATCATTCAAAAACCCATAGTATCTATTTTCAATTATTGTTGGATGCCTATCACTTCTAGAGGAAACATTAGTGACATGAAAGACTCTGGTTATCCCACTATCAGAGGTTTTCTTCTTGTCATCCAACTTTTTAATGTGAAATTTACAACCATTTCACCACATAACCTTGTAGTGTTTCAACTACAATATGCCCGACACATACAAAATGCATTGTCAATGAATAAACATATTTAGTCTTAGTAAAATTTTATTAAAAAAAAAGCACACCATGACCTAGATTAATATAATGGAAAATAACTAAAACATGATGTGGGTGAATTATATATATGCTTTCCTGATTATCTTTTAAACCATATGCTAAATCTATTTCCCTCTGAGTAAGATTGGTATCTTGATTGTGATGAGCTTCTTTAAGCAATGTAGCCACCTCTTCCCATGATAACCTACTATTACATTGTATATTACATCAATATATCCATGAATTCATCCAATCAAGATTGTTTGCGAGGAATAAATGTAGTGCATCCCACTCTTGACCAATTGTATGAAAACATAATAAAAATTACTAACAATAATAAAGATTAATAATTGATGGAAGAATAAAATTTAATTAATAAGTACAATATAGATAAAAATTAATAATGCAAAGTATCATAGATATCAACTAGCATTTAATAATTACCTTTCACTTTCATCATTCTACCTTTCCCGAACAAGATCTCCCCTTCAAATTCATTGATGGAGTTGACAGCCCAAATGTGAAGTACCTTCATTCTTGCTACTAATTTAGGAATACACTGACTAATATACACCAAGGATTGATATATGATATAGCCCTCCACCATAGAACCCTCAGGACATTCTCTTTGTCTAACAAAAACCTTCAATGACTTCAAGTGTCTCTCCACCATCCACACATTTCAATCTCCTCAACTTGGTGTATGAGGTAGTGTTCTTGAGCATTGAAAAATGTTGGAGGTAGATATTTCTGCATTTCACACATTAGTCAAGGAATTTCTCTCCTTTGGTATTTTATAACTTATTTATGGATTTATTTAGAAGACAACCACCTACACATGATTATACAAGAAAATCATGCATTTTAACAACAAAGTATATACATTAATTCAAGTAAAACAATACATGCCAACAAGTTCTACAACAAACATTTTGCTTACCTCATGTATTTTCCAAGATCATATATAACTTATTTTACATTGTTGTCAAAGATGTCAGGGAGATATAGAGGTAGAACATATTGTAATTACATAAAACAAATCATAATTTTTTTGAAAAGAAAAGAAAAATAAAATACTAAAAAGAAGTATTACCAAAATAAAAATCTACCAAAATAATTACCTTAGTGAAGCTATGTCAGTCATGAGTTTTTACCCCACCAAAGTCACCTTTCTTTGTTAATATATTCTTTATGTTTGAAGAGAATCCCGTGGGAAATTTAATTTTCCAAATCGCCTCTTTTACAACATTGCTTTCCTACTCTGTAAATAACCATGGAAGATTATTTTTGTCTCCAACGTTTCTATTTGAATCAATCAAGCCGTGCATTGCATGATATGCTTCCTAAATGTCACTGCAAATTTCGACAATCTTTTCTTTGTCATTCCTTCCATATAATATTCCCCACGACGTTTCAGTTACATTCTACCCAATATGCATTGTATCAAACAAATGAGTTATTTGTAGGTGCTAATAGTATGGCAACCTACTGAATTATACAAGGTAATTTTTCATTCCTTGTGGAAGATGCCCATCAATGCCTTGACAACCTTTATGAAACATAAATGAATTAATTATGCAACAATAATTGTTAGATACGGTGAACATAATTCAATACAAATAAAAATTGTAAAACATTTTGTGTGAGACATAGTCGAATTGCTTACCTCGATGATTTCTATTATATGCCAACTTCCATAGGTGAGATGTCATTCTTTGTTCTTTTATTGCAATCTATTCTTTCCCATTGAAAACATGTTTTCCTGTAGTGTTGGTCACTATAATTGCTTATTTAACTAAACAATCAAGTGCTACATAAATTGTCAACCCAGGGAAGTCTATTTATTTCAAAGGTAACCACGCACTATATATGCTCAATCTCAAAAGAAGCCTAGTGTTATAGTAAAAACATATGAATCACACTTTTCCTTGAATCAAACTGAAGTTATTACTTGAATTACAGGAAAGCAATCTACCTATTGCAGAGTTCAATGTTTAAAGAGATAACTGTCCAAAGAATCCTAGATTACATTAAGAAAATAACAACCTGGAAAAGAAATCTTTCAAGACACTGCAAAGGAAAGATCAACTATTCTATAACCAGAGAACATGACCCTATTCCCAAAGCAGGAATATTCAACACCTATTTCCGATCACCACACTTTTATGAACTCATTGCTAATTAAAATGATTGCTGCACACTGAAGACTAACTACATCTTAACAGAGAACATGACCCTATTCCCTAAGTAGGAAACTTCAGCACCTGTTTCTGATTAGCACACTTTCATGAACTCATCATCAAGGGGAATAATTGACATGCACTAAAGGATAACTATCCCTAACAGAGAACATGACCCTATTCCCTAAGCAGGAAACTTCAACACCTCTTTCTGATTACCAAGCTTTCATAAATTCACCAAACATGATTGCTAACTAAAATGATTAACAGTTACCCAAGCATGAATCATATGAAAACAATGTAACATTCAGTAAATCAGAGTTTCAGCAAGACAAAGTTCAGTAAAGTAGTGTTTCAACAAAACAGAGTTCAATAAAGTAGTGTTTCAGCAAAACAAAATTTAATCAAGGCATGAATAGAAATAATACTAACACACTATAAAGCTAATGGGTGAATCTTGTGAAGAAGGTGGGTCCTCCCTTCTCACAAGATTCCCCTGAAACGAAAGGAACTAGAGAGAAATGCTCAGAACAGTCTTTTATTCATCTGTCAACTGTATCATATTACAATCTGAAGTAAAACACGTCCTTCTCTGTAAATCATTTCTTAACTAAAACATAATATCCTCTCTAATGATGATTTCCTCTTATTTAAAGAGGAGAATCCCTTTGATACAATTTGATCAACAATTTACAGGTGTACATCTGAGTCCTATTCTTAGTCAGATTGACTTTCTAAACTGGAATAGGATATCCTAGTCTCCTGCAATAGAATGCTATTACAAATGCTGAGTGAGGTGTTGCTGTTGTGGCTGGAGTAACAACTTCTTTATTTGTCTTCTTGTTACTGCTGTTGTATGTTGTTTCAGCATCGCAAATCACGGGTTGTTTCAGCCACGAGATTTTCATTCTAGCTGTTTCAGCAACTTGGTCTCAGGCAATGGCGATGGTTAATGCTAGCTCAAGGTGCGACTGTCGTGGTCAATGTAATAGTTTTGTGTTGTTGTTTTAGCATCATAGACTGCAGACTGTGTAACAGATTCTTCTGTGTGAGTTGTTGTTTCAGCATCGTTGACCACAGACTATGTAACAACTTCTTCTATGTGAGTTGTTGTTTCAGCATCGTTGACCACAGAGAGTGTAGCAGTTGTTGTTTCAATCATGGTTCACAGACTGTTTCAGCAACAGGCCTCAATGGTAATCTGTAGTTTGAACTGTTTCAACACATACATTTCTGATCAATGGTTAAGTATGAGAGTAGTGTAAAATTCTATGCAAAATAGATTAAACATATAGTAAAGAGAAGAGACGTTGTATACCTTTGGAAAGATAGGGTAAAGTGATAATGTGAGTTTAAATGTGAGTGAAACAAGGGTGTAATGGTGGTAAAAAGTGTGAGAAAAAAGGTACATTGTGTGGTCCTAACATCCCCCCCAACTTAAAATGTTCCATGTCCTCGGGCAACTTCACTCTGAATCAGAGTCTGGATACCGACTCTGAGCATGCACGTTACTCAAGCAGTAGTTGTGGGAGGTGCTATCTGTTGGAGCTCTGAACCCTTGAACGCGTTGTAACCTTTGCCAAGCTGTTGTTTCGACCTTCTTGAGAAACTTATAATGGACTTGATATTTCTCTGCTAGCAACCAGAGGATAGGAAAATGAAACCGGTACCCTATCCAGCTTTCAGCACATTGTTGAACACACTTGATGTAGTTAGGTACCCTGGAGATTGCTATCTCAAGATTAGTGGGGCTAAAAGGATTGTGTTCCTGTCTTTTCTCAGTACATTGTTGCCAAAACATGTTGTTTTCCTGTAGGGAAACAATCTCTGTTGATTTAATGAAGTGTTGACAATCCTGAAGCACTGTTGTCTGTAGTTGCTGAATGTGTTGAGTCATCCCTGGTTTCTTTAAAAACTGATAATACTCCGAAACAAAGGTGGCAACATTTTGTGGTTCTAGCCTTATCCAGAGAAGGTGGTTATCCTCATTGTGCTTGGTAGCTAGGAAGTCATCCTGCCATATAATCTGATTGTTAAGGAAAGACATGAGTGCCCAGATCTGGATGTCACCGACAAGAGGGTTAAGGTTAAGATGTCGGTTCTCAGGGATGGCCTCATTATGAAAATATGCCTCACAGAGGAGGTGATGATCCATAGCAGAGGCTTCTGCAAAGGTTTTGACAAAATCTGTTGGATGTAACACTGCATGGGGTCTGCTTTCTGTGATTGATTTGATCTGAAACCATGTAAGTTGTTCCATGAGGAACAAGGAGTAATTGCAGGATGGTTTCCTTGCAGCTAATAGTTTTTGTGCCAAGTCGAATATTAGGAGCAATCTGCCTTTTAGCTCCTTGTTCTATTTCTTAAGGGCATGATATTGCTAGCATGTTTTCTCCAAAGCTTCCCAATTTGAGTAGGTATGATTTATCCAAATTTTTCTGTGTTCCTGCAGGCTTTTGGCCTGTGTAGCAACAAACTCTTTTTTCCATTTTTCTATTATTGCCTACTCATCCCATGGCTGAGTTTGTGTTTCAGCATTGCAAGTAGTAGGCCGAGGTAGGGTCTGAGTGGCTTGTTCCACAGAGGTGTGGTTATTGATCTGGCTGGGAGGGGCATATTCATCAATAGACAATGTTTGTACAACTTTATTAACAAAAGTAGGGGTTTTTTATTTGACATTTATTGCAGGCCAGGGCTCAGTCTTAATTTTGGAAGGTCCTGCTGGTTCTTGTGTAACAACAGGGTGTTCTTCTTTGACTGCAAAAGTTGAAGGTGTAGGGGGAGCTCCTGGCATTGGAATTTGAATTAATTTGTAGCCTGCTTGATAGTAGATGTCCCCACATTGACTGTACATATATTCTCTGCACGGATTCTCTGTTGTATTTTCCTCTGACATGGTCGCTATGTGAGCTAGGGTGTACAAATTAAGTTCCTTCTCATAGGCTTCCTTTGCCGCGGCTAGCTCTTTCTTGTAGGCTTCCAGTTCAGACTTTAGGAACTCATTTTCTTGTAAAACAGAGGCCATTGTTGGTTCTGGTTGAGGGGCGATTGGTTCTTGTGTAGCAGTCATAGCCGCACTAGCTAGTTCTTGTGGAGTAGCTACAGGATCGATAGTTGATTCTTGTGTTTTAGCTTCTTGACGTAAAGAAAGTAATGTTGCAACACCCTGGGCCTCTGATTCCTATGTCTCGGTATCACTATCAACAGTTGGTTCTTTTGTTTCAGCTGTAGCTGGTTCTTGTGTGACATCTATAGCTGGTTCTTGTGTTTCAGCTACTGAATGAGTAGCTGGTTCTTGTGTTTCAGCTATTGAATGAGTAGCTGGTTCTTGTGTTTCAGCTACGAATTGGGTAGCTGGTTCTTGTGTTTTAGCTACAAATTGGGTAGCTGGTTCTTGTGTTTCAACTACTTGATTTGAAACGGATGATGTCGCAACACCCTGGGCATCTGGTTCTTGTGTTTCAGTGCCCGTGGGTGGAATAGGCAAAGATTCTGGGATTTGGGGGGGGTGGAGGTGTACGGGGTATTAGTCGGATGGGTTGGGGGTTTAGGGTAGTGGTAGTAGTCGCTGTCCTTGTTGAGGCCCTTGTTCGTTTTCTTTGTAAAAAGGGTGGGAAGAAAGGAATTTTCTTTCGTTTGCATGGGGAATTTTCCTCAATGATGGGACAGGGAGAATTGTCTGGTTCATAATCATCACTGAGAATATGAAGGGCAGGAGTGGATGATTCTGGTAAAATGTGGGGCGGGCTTGGTATGGTAGGGGGGTTAATTGGGTTGATTGGGTCTGTAGGCGGACTGTTAGGTATTTCTGGAGAATCTGGAGGGTTTTGTGGTTGTTGTTCCTGAAGATTAGTAGCTTTTTCGGGATCTATGGGTGGGTTGTTTAATGGAGGGTTTTGTTGGGCAAAACCCTTTTGGATAAGAAGTTGAATGAGACGGTGATGGGTGAGTGAAAGGGTGGGATATTTAGCCTTTTTACAGTAGTGCGACATATTTTTAAGACAACCCAGTAGATAATAAAGAATGTTCACCAATCTAGCATGTCGTAAATGAGACAACGGGACAAAATCGTGCTAGTAGACTACCTGATATCGACCTTCGCAGGTAAGGTAGTGTTTGACAAATTTTACAACTTTCGGCCATGGAGGCAGCAACGAGCTGATTCAGATACCCCGGACTTTAGGTTCAATTTGTTCCCCTGGAAAGAGGAAATCCTATTGGGCATTCAGGATGACATGTTTGCTGCTGAACAAGGAAATGCCATTGGTAGGGAGACCCAAAACCTGCACTATATCCTCTTCTGTAACTGAAATTCGAACCCCTTGGACAATGGAATGATCTTCCTGGAGATTTTGAGAAAATTGCAGAACCTGTTGTTGATCAAACCCCTGGAGTCTCTGAAAATAACCGAGCCATACTGCCTGCAAAAAAATTTGATAGGCTTCTGGATACAGTTCTAACAGGGCTGTCGTGGCAGGTTCGTACCGTATAACAGAGCCTCCCATAGCTAACCAGCTTAGTAAAATACATCGTCAAAGAGTTGAGTAACAACCTCTGTGTAGAGTAAGTTTTTCGAGTGAAGGCATGCAAATGGTGGTGAAACAAACGAAAGGATGGTAAATAGGAATGGCGGTGGTTAATTCGTGTGAAATGATGGTATACAAGTTTGATATTTCCTCCTCCCCTTCAAGTGCGGCTAATAATGATTTTACACGAGTGGTAATAATGATTTGGAATCTTCTCATTAACTATAGCTTAATTGCATTTACATAGAATTTACATACCTCGCCTTTACCTTTTGATTCGTACTTAAACAAAATACAATGCCTATCCATAATAGTTCTGCAGTGGCCGTGGCGGAAACTTTTGATTTGTTAGATGAATTGTATCAAGGATTTGTTGACTGGAAGGACAAAATATAGTATGAGAGCATGAAGGCTTAATGACAGAGACTGCTGAAAAGTTGGTGCTTCAGCGATAGGAAGAATAGAGAAATGTTTGTTGAAGAGTGATGTTGCAGAATACTGCTGAGGAAGTGGTGTTTCATCCATAGAAAGAAGGGTGAAACAATTGTTGAACGGTGTTGTTTCGTCAATGGAAAAATGGTGAAAAATTACTGACGGTGGTGTTTCAACAATGGAAGAATGGCGAACGGTTGCTGACAGTGGTGTTTCAGTAGTGAAGAATTGCGGAACAGTGGAGTTTTGGCAATGGGAAAATGACAAAAGATTGTTGACAGTGGTGTTTCAGCAATGGTGAAGGGTTGTTGAACAGTGGTGTTTAAACAATGGGGAAAATGGCAAAAATTTGCTGACAGTGGTGTTTCAACAATGGGGAAAATGGAGAAAAGTTGTTGACAGTGGTGTTTCAACAATGGGGAAAATGGC
>ML802965.1:61848-95379 GCA_009831015.1 Picea engelmannii
GAAAGAGCATGATGTATACTATCCATCCATGCGTGTTGTATCTTCATTTTCATTTTCCTTCATGTCCAAATAACTTCATCAATATTCTGGTCCAAAACCCATGACTAGGGTTGACATCAATGACAACAACCAATCTTCCAACACTATTTGCTCAAGGTCCAAATACAATTTACAAGTGTGACTTCATAAATGGCTTCATTAAAGACTTGCGCAACAATCCCAAAGTGTATTTCAAAAATTTGTGCTGGACGCCTTCCAGCTGTCTTCCGCTTCCACGCTGGCTCGCTTGATGAGTTTTTGATGCTCCTGCATCATACTCCTTGGCTTGAAAACTTTCATGGGCTCCTATCCATGAGCTCCTGCATGGACTGTCCATGCTTTTGTATTTTCACTTCAGTCTCCCAACTGGCATCTTCCACTGGGTGGCCCTTCCATTTGACCAGATACTCGAAGTATTCCTTCCTTCGGGTCTTCTTACCCACTCTCTTGTCCAGTATGCATTCCATCTACGGCTTCTCTGCAAATGGCATTTGTTTCATCCACTGGATTACTGGATCTTCAGTTCCAGTCTCTGCTTCTCCATCCCTGTATGGGTATAAGTCTGCGATATTGAATATCAGAGAGATTCCGATGCCATCCGACAACTCAATCTCATAAGCATTTTCCCTGAATTTTCTCAAGACCTTACATGGTCCGATTTTCTTCATCTTCAGCTTGTTGTATGTTCCCCTCGGGAACCTTTCTTTCCTCAGGTGTGCTAGAACTAGATCACCAACTTCAAACTGAATTTGTCTCTGATGCTGATCTTCCCTGCACTTATACTCCTAACTTGAGTCTTGCAGTCGCTGGTTCACCCTGCTGTGAAGTTCTTTTATTGCCTTAGCAAATTCCTCTGCACTAGCACTGCTAGTAGCAGTCTGTTCTGATTCTCGCAATTCAGATACTCCTCTCGACTGCATCCCATATACAACCTGAAATGGACTCTTGCCTGTACTCCGATTCACTGAATTGTTGTATGAAAACTCTGCCTGTGGTAATATGTGGTCCCAACTGCTGTGGTGCTCTGTCACCAAGCTTCTCAGCAAGTATCCTAGACTTCTATTGACCACCTCTATCTGTCCATCCGTCTAAGGATGATAAGTAGAACTAAATGCCAAGTTAGTCCCTAGCTTCTTGCACAAGATCCTCCAAAAATGCCCTATGAATTTTGTGTCTCTATCCGAAACTATGCTTTTCGGCAACCCATGAAGTCTAACGATCTCTTTGAAAAATAGATTTGCGATGTGCGTCGCATCGCTAGTCTTCTGGCATGGAATGAAGTGCACCATTTTAGAAAACCTGTCTACAACTACAAAGACTGAATCAACACCTCTTTGTGTCCTCGAAAACCCCAATATAAAATCCATGCTTATCTCCTCCCATGGCCTCTCTGGTATGGGCAATGGCTGATAGAAACCTACATTCTGCTTTCTTCCTTTGGAATGCTGGCAAAATCTGCATCTGTCAACAAACCTCTTGACATATGCTTGCATCCCCGGCCAAAAATATGACTCGCTCAGCTTTGCGAATGTTTTGTCATGGCCAAAATGTCTTGCCAATCCACCACTGTGCTTCTCTTTTAACAAGTTCTCCCTCATGGAGCATTTTGGAATACACAGTTGACTGCCTCTGAATAGAAATCCCTCCTGGATCATATAATCTATCCAAGGACTTCTGTCTTTGAGGACTGGATTCTCAATTGCTTCATATGCCTTTGCAAAATCTACATCTTCTGCGTACATGTCCCTGAGATTATCAAAACCCAATGTTTTGACTCAGAACTCCTGCAACAACAAACACTTCCTACTCAAAGCATCAGCGACTTTGTTAGTAGTACCCGAAATATGCTTAATCACAAATGTGAAGTTATGCATATACTCTACCCATTTTGCATGTTTCTGATTCAACTTCTCTTGTTGAGTCACAAACTGTAACGCATGATTATCACTGTACAATACAAATTCTTTTGGGATCAAGTAATGCCTCCACTTTTTCAGTGCCTGTATGATAGCATAAAATTCTTTATCATACGTGGAGTATTTCAGTTTTGCTTCATCCAGCTTCTCTCTGAAATATGCAACTAGTCTGTCTTCCTGACTCAAGACCGCTCCTATGGCATACCCACTGGCATCACATTTCACCTGAAACGTCTTCAGGAAATACGACAACACCAACACTAGTTGTTCTGTGATCTTTCGCTTCAACAGATTGAAGCTCTTCTCAGCCTCAGCTGTCCAGTGAAAAGACTTATGCCGCTTCTTCACTGTATCCATCATCGCTGCGCTAATTCCACTGAAATTTCTGATGAATTTTGGGTAGAAACTAGCTAAACCATGAAAACTTCTCACCTCGAAAATATTTCTCGGTGATGGCCAATTTTTGATCACCTCCACCTTATCCAGATCCATCCTCAACTCATTTGTTGAAATAACAAAACCCAAGTAAATGAGCTCTATATTCATAAATGAGGACTTCTTCATATTAATCAACAACTTTTCCTGCTGTAGCTTCTTCATCACTATGGCCAAATGCTTCAGGTGTTCAGCCACTGACTTACTGTAAATTAGTATGTCATCCAAATAAACAATGACAAATTTCCCGATGAATTCCCTCAGGACTTCATTCATCAATCTCATAAATGTAATCGGTGCATTTGTCAAGCCAAACAACATGACTAGCCATTTGTACAAACCCTCATTTGTCTTGAACGCTCTTTTCCACTCATCACCTTCTCTCATGCGAATCTGGTGGTATCCGCTCTTCAAATCAATCTTTGAAAAATAATGTGCCCCACTCAGGCAATCCATCAGATCATCCATTCTCGACAGTGGAAACTTGTACCTGATGGTTATTTTATTGATCGCTCTTGAATCGGTGCACACCTGCCAACCTCCATCCTTCTTCGGACTGAGTACCGTTGGAACGACACATGGGCTCAAACTTTCCCTGACCAATCCTTTGTCTAATAGCTCCTGGACTTGCTTCTTGACCTTCTCATTTTCTTGCGGCGTCAACCTGTACGTGACTTTATTCGGCAAACTAGCTCCTGGTATGAGGCCGATATGATGACTCACGCTCCTCATCGGTGGCAACGAATGAGGTAATTCGTCCACTATGATGTCAGCGAACTCTTCCAGCAGTTCCTGAACCTCATCTGGTAAATCATCCACTCTTGTGCTAGTCAGAACAATCTTCGGCTTTCTGACAACAAAGAATTGTGGATCTTCTTTCTTCTTCACGTCTGTAAGAAGTTCCTTTCCACTCATGAGAAGTACAGTGTTGCTTACCTCCGGCTTCACCTCCTTATCCTTTATCAGAAGCAACATATGGGTTCTCCCATTCTTCTCCAGGGTATATGTTTTCATTCTCCCATCATGAATCACATTTCTGTCATATTTCCATGGTCTACCCAGCAATAAATGACATACATCCATGGGAATAACATCACACAAAATTTTATCATTGTATCCACCTATTTTGAATTTAACCAAGCATTGTTTAGTAACAATTACCTGGTGTCCTTTCTGTAGCCACGAAACTATGTATGGACTTGGATGATTAGTCGTCTCCAGCTCCAACTTCTCTACCATCTCTGTGGATACGAGATTATCTGTGCTACCACTGTCAACAATGACCTTGCACACCCTATCCTTGGTCTTGCAAGCTGTCCTGAAAAGTCTGGTCCTTTGGAGTGAGCTTTCCACCTCCTTCTCAGGTGTCAAAAGGACTTTTCGCATCATAAGTGATCTCCCACCTTCAACATCCTCTGCCTCAACATCCCGCCTCTATGCCTCGGTGATGTGAGCTTCTCCAATGTCCTTCTTTTTCTCTGGACACTCGTAAGACTTGTGCCCATTCTTTCCACATGTAAAGCATGTGATTACTCCACCTCGGCCTCTTCCTCTACCTCTAGTATGAGGAAAAGTATTGCCATCAGCATATCCTCCACTCTTATCATTATGTTGTCCTCGTTGCTCCACATATGGCTGCCTCTGCGAGGCTCCACCTCTTTCAACATTACCCTAAGGTTTCTTCCATTCCTCCTTGGGCTTCTGGAATTTATCCTGGGCAACTGCCTTGCCTCTGGGCTGGCTTCTGCCTCGGCCCCTCTATCCTTGCTTACGGCTTAGATTCTCCTCAGCTTTCAGAGCCAATTGATAAGAATCTTCCACCGTTCGGATGGTTAGCATGCTCAATTCATCCTGAATGTCGTATCTCAAACCATTCAGATATCTAGCAACCTTCTCATCATCGCTCTCCCAATGACCTGCCCTGATGTTCATTCGATAGAATTCCTCAGTGTATTCTTTCACTGTCATCAGCTTCTGTCTCAGGTTCTACATTCTCCTGAACAGAGTAATTTGGTAGTCTCTTGGGATGAACTTCGCTTTCATCTTAGCGATCATTCGATCCCAGCTTTTGATCTTTTGCTTGCCTTTGCAGCGTCTGTTAGTATCTCATCCCACAACAATGCTGCATGTCCCTTCAAGCGCGTAACAACATGCTTGACTTTCTTGTCCTATTTGACGTCTTCATAGTCGAAGTATGTATCCAAAGCTCTAATCCAATCTAGTAGCTCCTATGCATCTAGATTTCCCTCATAGACTGGAATGTCCATTTTCGCTTTTGTGCCCATCCTGGAAATAGCTTTAATCAACCGCTCAATTGATGCATCTTCGGCTGCAACTTCTTCCTCTCATTCAGCCTCAATTTCACTGTCGGAATCACTCAGATCCCCTGCACTAGCTGTGCATCTCTGTGCTGTCTCCATGTCTTTGAGTCTTGCTCAGAGATCTCTCATCTGTCTCTCCATTTCTGGATTTACTACCTGTCTGCCTCTTCTTGTCACCTCCCTATCTTCTGGATCAGGTGATTGCCTTTCTCTCCTGGGCAGCATGGTAAATTCTCTTCTCTTCTACAGAAATCAAAGAACAGTTCCTGCTCTGATACCAAACCTGATGTGTATTAGAGTGCTCCTTCTCTCTGGCTCCCTTGCCTGAAATATGCAGACAAGATCTTAGCTCTGACACAAAAACTGGTGCAGCCGCACTCCTCGGAGCACATCCGATTCCTCAGGACCTTCTTTCGTTCTCGGCCCGAAGAAATCAAAGGTTCTTCTATTCCCCTATCGAGAAATCTCCACCCACAGTTCTCTTCTTGGATCCCCCTTTCTTGACTTATCTGAGGATCGGAACTCGCGGCTTCGCACGTTCACTGTTGATCATTTGGTTCTCAAATCCCCGAGACTCGATGGTCAGTCAATCACTGACTTTTCTCTTTATTCTGTCGGGACTTCCGCGCTATCGCAATCTCGCCACTCGCAACTTCGCTACTCGCGGGGTCGAATAACTTCCACGTCGACTCCCGATGCCCGAGACACCGAAACTCGCGATCTCGCTCCCTCGCGACTTCGCTTCTCGTGATCTCGCTCCCTCACGACTTCGCTTCTCGCGAGGTCGAATAACTTCTACGTCGACTCCCGATATACGATATCACGAGTTGATCTGACGTTCCTTTTGACTCGGATCGACAGCTCCTGCCCTCCTTAGCTTTGAACCTCTTCCACACCTGCATTGTAACCTCCTTGCACCTCCACAAGATCCAACGGCCCTTGGAGCTTCGCGAAATCTCCTTAGAGAAATTCATCCATCTGTTTCTTCCTTATACAACCCACAAAATGACAAAGGGTTCTTCCACAGAACTTGTCACCCTGCGCACAAACCTGCGATGTTCCTTGCAACCTTCAAGGCACAACCTTCTTGCTTGTCCTTCAACAGATTTGAAGGTCTATCCCTCCTGATCTTTCTCACAGCTTCCAGGTCCTTCAAAAGAACTCTTTGCATGCACTCCTTGCATCAAATCTTCAACCACGACTAAGTGTTGAAACCTTCGACCCTGCGCACTCCTGCAGTAGCAGTCTTTCAATCCCTTTGCTCAGAATCGCAACTATGAGACATAGCTTGGCCTGCGCACTCCTTGCACGGCTCCTTCGTGCCCAACTGCACTCTCTGAGATGAGAACAAAAGTTAACTCTAATTGAACCCTTCTGTCAACGCACTCCTTGTGGACAATTCAACTGCACTCCTTGCAGGAATCTTCTGGCTCAGATAGAGAAACAATTGAAACTCATTCACACTTCCTCTCAGATTCCAACTCGACCATGAAATCACATACACAGCATATAAAAGAAAATGTATGACAGGAAGAAAACATTCATGAGCATAACATCAATACACAGAGAATAACACAAACCATGAAATTGAATCAAAAGCTCTTTCTATTAATTCAATGTCTATACATGGGTGTTCTTCATACAATTCTCTGCGGGCTCTTCTCTTCCGAATTCTCTCTTCAATAATGCTCAGGCTAATGTTACAATGCACAATGAGGGTGTCTATATCCTGTTTCCCTCTTGCACTCTAAAGCTATCAAATCTAGAATTAAATTCCTATCTAACAACATTAACTATGTTAAATGCCTCATCTACCTAAGGATGAGAGCTATCCGTTGAAGGTCCAAATACAATTTACAAGTGCACCTTCATAAATGGCTTCATTAAAGACTTGCGCAATAATCCCAAAGTGTATTTCAAAAATTTGTGCTGGACGCGTTCCAGCTATCTTCCGCTTCCACGCTGGCTTGCTTGATGAGTTTTCGATGCTCCTGCATCATATGCTCAATCTCAAAAGTATCCTAGTGTTGTAGTAAAAACAAATGAATCACACTTTGCCTTGTTCTTACTTGAATTACAAGAAAGCAATCTACCTATTGCAGAATTCAATGTTTAAAGAGATAATTGTCCAAAGAATCCTAGATTACATTAAGAAAATAACAACCTGGAAAAGAAATCTTTCAAGACACTGCAAAGGAAAGATCAACTATTCTATAACCAGAGAACAGGACCCTATTCCCAAAGCAGGAAACTTCAACACCTATTTCCGATCACCACACTTTTATGAACTCATTGCTAATTGAAATGATTGCCACACACTGAAGACTAACTACATCTTAACAGAGAACATGACCCTATTCCCTAAGTAGGAAACTTCAGCACCTATTTCTGATTAGCACACTTTCATGAACTCATTATCAAGGGGAATAATTGATATGCACTGAAGGCTAACTATCCCTAACAGAGAACATGACCATATTCCCTAAGCAGGAAACTTCGGCCCCTGTTTCTGATTACCAAGCTTTCATAAATTCACCAAACAAGATTGCTAACTAAAATGATTAACAGTTACCCAAGCATGAATCATATGAAAACAATGTAACATTCAGTAAATCAGAATTTCAGCAAGACAACGTTCAGTAAAGTAGTGTTTCAGCAAAATAGAGTTCAATAAAGTAGTGCTTCAGCAAAACAAAATTTAATCAAGGCATGAACAAAAATAATACTAACACACTATAAAGCTAATGGGTGAATCTTGTGAAGAAGGTGGGCCCTCCCTTCTCACAAGATTCCCCTGAAATGAAAGGAACTAGAGAGAAATGCTCAGAACAGTCTTTTATTCATCTGTCAACTGTATCATATTACAATTTGAAGTAAAACACGTCCTTCTCTGTAAATCCTTTCTTAACTAAAACATAAGATCCTCTCTAATGATGATTTCCTCTTATTTAAAGAGGAGAATCCCTTTGATACAATTTGATCAAAAATTTACAGGTGTACATCTGAGTCCTATTCTTAGTCATATCAACTTTCTAAACTGGAATAGGATATCCTAGTCTCCAGCAACAGAATGTTGAGTGAGGTGTTGTTGTTGCGGCTGGAGTAACATCTTCTTTATTTGTCTTCTTGTTACTATTGTTGTATGTTGTTTCAACATCGCAAATCATGGGCTGTTTCAGCCACGGGATTTGCGTTCTAGATGTTTCAACAACTTGGTCTCAGGCAACAGTGATGGTTAATGCTAGCTCAAGGTGCGACTGTCGTGGTCAATGTAATAGTTTTGTGTTGTTGTTTCAGAATCGTAGACCGCAGACTATGTAACAACTTCTTCTGTGTGAATTGTTGTTTCACCATCGTTGACCACAGATTGTGTAACATCTTCTTCTGTGTGAGTTGTTGTTTCAACATCATTGACCACAGAGAGTGTAGCAATTGTTGTTTTAGCATCATGGTTCACATACTGTTTCAGCAACAGGCCTCAATGCTAATCTGCAGTTCAAACTGTTTCAGCACTTATACATTTCTGATCAATGGTTAAGTACGAGAGTAATGTAAAATTCTATGCAAAACAGATTAAACATATAGTAAGGAGAAGATACGTTGTATACCTTTGGAAAGATAGGGTAAAGTGATAATGTGAGTTTAAATGTGAGTGAAACAAGGGTGTAATGGTCGTAAAAAGTGTGAGCAAAAAGGTACATTGTGTGGTCCTAACATGTAGTTTGATGCTTATGGTTCTTAGGGAGGAAGTGCCTATACTCATCAAACACCTCCTTTCCTAAACTTTTTGAATGACAAGATTTCATCCTAGGACCACAAACTAGACATGCAAATTTACCCTTCATTTGAATACCTGCAAGATATGGTTTAATAATTTGACAGGTAATATTAGTTATATAACAAGGAGTTGATATTAGAAACATGCATAATATTTTCATAAAATTATATACTATTAAAGTGCAGTAGTGTGACATTACATACCAAAACAATGTGTTAGCCCTGGGGCATCATGAATTGTGCATGTAAGTCTTCCATGGAATTGAAATTTATTTTTTCCTATTGGTCTAGAGATGTTGTATATAGTGATTCTAGCCCATAAATTCAGTAGCTCATCGAAAAAAGGCTCAATATATAAATTCATATATTTCACTTAGTACTTATCTAATTGGTTGAAAGTACACATAATTAACATCTTGTTTATGTATAATAAATAATTCATTAATAACAAATAAGAGTACAAATTAAATGGCACTACGCTCAAACAAATATTGTAAACAAATACCTGGAACAATCATTGCCAACATTGTGTGCTCCCTCTTTATTGATATCCAAGGAGGAAGGTTATTTTTTATAACAAAAATAGGTCACACTGAGTAAATAGACCTGATCTCACCAAATTTATTGACATCATTAGCTGCCAATTAAATCCTAATATTACGAGGATATTCTTTAAAACTCGACCATGTTTCTTCAATGTACCTAAATGAAGAAGCATCTACAGGCATTCAAAGAACACCATATTCACTTATGTGTTGTGCATGGTAATCCATAAAATGTGTTATATTTCACACCTAAACAGTCACTGCAAACATAGAATTATCAAAATATGACGAAGAACTTTGTGAGGCGGCTTTTTTGTTACTTGATCGGTTTGATATCTATTGATTAATTTGACATTGCAAGCATTTTGTTTCCAATGTATATTGTCCATAATATATAATATGATCATTAGGACATGCATCAATATCCTAATAATCCATTCCAATATCTTTCATAATGGTAGATAACTCTCAGTATGTGTGAGGTAAATTATTTGACGCTGGTAGGAAAAATTCACCTAACAATCTACGTAATAAAAAATAACTAGTTAATGTAAATAATAGTGATCATAAATATTGCATCCTTAACATATTACACATTAATTGACACTAAAAAAGAGAAAAATAATTTTGACCTACGTAGATGTTGATTATTTGGGTTGGTTGTCATTGATTTCAACCCTTGAAGAAAGCCTGATAGCGAATTCTGGTAGAAAAAAGGTTTGGGTAATGGACCCAAGTTTGTTTGATGTATAATGGTATGATTTTTAATATATTTGAAGGTAAGACTATTCTAGATGAATATTACATGTCATTCCATTTTCGGTGGTACGTGGAACATCACATAACTCCTCCCGATTAGAAATTTATGGCCATGTGAAGTTGGAGAATCCTCATGAGTCATCTAGAAGCCCCAAACGGTCAAAGTAGTAAAAGTGGTTGCAAAGAAGAAATTATTTAAATAATAAAGTGAAGTGTTGACTATAATATAAATGAAAGTGGATACAAAAGAAATTATTTAAATAATAAATTTAATGGAGAAATTACTAAGTGGACAAGTGGTTAGAAGTGGGTTAGCCCTAAAATAAGGAAAGTGGTTTAAGATGGTTAGAAGGTAACCCCTTGAGGAAGCTACATAAAAGTACAAATAAGAGGCAAGGGTCTCTCATTTAATTACACTTGAGAATATTTAATATCTACAAGTGACCGAGGTAACCAAATGATATCTAAGGCGAATTCCAGAGGGAAGGTGAAGTAAAGAAGATTGAAATTCAAGGGAGGAGAAATTATTTTGATGATGTTTTCTAAGGTATGTTATTTATAGGTCATCTCACCATTTTTCGCATAAATTTTTTGCTAGAATGATTCAGACCGTGAAATATGGAGGTCATTGAGGAAACATATCCAAGTAGTTGTGATAAAAACTTCAGCTTGTGGGTCGTTGTATGTTTGGAGTTACACTCCGTGGAAACTAGGGCTTGTGGCTAGTCTTGAAACTAGTCTAAAACATGTGTTTTGGGTAAAAACATCATAACTTCTTCATAACATATCCAAATTTAGTAAGACCAAATTTATTGGTTAGAATACATTCTGTAGTATTTTGTGTACCATTTTTATATCCATACAACCAAAATTCTATGTGGGGCACACTCTACAAGTTCACTCTCTAGAATAAGACAGAATTCAACAAGGTATGCTATTTTTTCTATAACTCCTTTCTTAGAGGTTCCAAGTAGTGAAACCTAGAGGAATTGCATAAAAGACACTGAAGAAAATTGTGTACTAATTTCATATTTTTATTCATTACAGGTACATAGTTATGATTATTTCAAGTTAGGGTTGTCGACTAGTCCAAAATTAGTCATGTGAGACTAAAGTAAAGTTTGATGAAAATGCTAGTCTCTTGTTGTTAAAGTAAAGGAAGGTTTGCATATATGTGATCATATACACTGGGTATATTATAGAGTTACAAATCAGATTTGGATGATGAAATTGATGAGGGATTTTGGTTGAGGTACATGTTGGGTACATGGTTGAGACAAGTAGTTATGAGTTGGTACATACATGAGGTGTATAGTTAATGACGTTGGTACATATTGATGAGTCATATTTTATGTGTATTTGATGCATGATTGGTACATATTTGGTGCATGGTTGATACACTCATTGATGGTACAGGTTTACAACAGTATATCTCACAGTGATAGTGTGACAATGGTTCCATCATTCTACTTCTATGACAGGAAAGTTGGACGGGGAAAGGACAGGTGGTTGTAGCCACCTTCCTAATGTATCTAGAGAACATAGGGGGTTGTATCCTCCTTCTAACTGTAGCCAGAGAATTGGGAAGTTGGAGCTTCCCTTGGGTTGTAGCCTACGAAACTAGGGGGTTGGAGCCTCCTTCCAGTTGCAACTGGAAAATAAAGGAAGTTGGTGCTTCCAATGAATTTAATTCTTAAAGACATATAAGAAAAACAATTATGTGGTTTTCTCCCTCTTTGGGTGTCCACGTAAAAGCACTAGTGTACTGTGTATGTGTATGATTGCTCATTTCTTCATTGATTATTTAGTCTAAAACTATTGGATGATAATGATACATTGATACAACACTTGCATTTTATGGTTAAAAATGATTAAATTGCTCTATTACTTCTTTCACACCTAAACAGTCACTGCAAATGTGGAATTATCAAAATATGATGAAGAACCTTGTGAGGCACCTTTTTTGTTACTTGATCAGTTTGATATCTACTGATTAATTTGACATTGCAGGCACTTTGATTCCAATGTATATTGTTCATAATATATAATATGATCATTAGGACATGCATCAATATCCTAATAATCCATTCCAATATCTTTCATAATGGTAGATAAATCTCGATATGTGAGAGGTAAATTATTTGACGCTGGTAAGAAAAATTCACCTAACAATCTACATAATAAAAAATAACTAGTTAATGTAAATAATAGTGATCATAAATATTTCATCCTTAATATATTACACATTAATTGACACTAAAAAAGAGAAAAATAATTTCAATCTATGTAGATTTTGATTATTTGGGTTGGTTGTCATTGATCTCAACCCTTGAAGAAAGTCCGATAGTGAATTCTAGTAGCATAAAGGTTTGGGTAATGGACCAAATTTTGTTTGATGTATAATGGTATGATTTTTAATATATTTGAAGGTAAGACTATTCTATATGGATAGTACATGTCATGCTATTTTCGGTGGTATGTGGAACATCAAATAACTCCTCATGGTTAGAGAGTTATGTCCATGTGAAGTTGGAGAACCCTCATGAGTCATCTAGAAGCCCCAAAAGGTCAAACTACTCAAAGTGGTTGCAAAGAAGAAATTAATTAAATAATAAAGTGAAGTGATCAGTATACTATAAGTCAAAGTGGATACAAAAGAAATTATTTAAATAACAAAGTTAATGGATAAATTACTAAGTGGAAAAGTGGTTAGAAGTGGTTAGCCCTAAAATAAGGAAAGTGGTTTAAGATGGTTAGAAGGTAACTCCTTGAGGAAGCTACATAAAAGTATAAATAAGAGGCAATGGTATCTCATTTAATTATACTTGAGAATATTGAATATCTACAAGTGACTGAGGTAACCAAAGGATATCTAAGGCGAATTTCAGAGGGAAGGTGAAGTAAAGAAGGCTGAAATTCAAGGGAGGATAAATTATTTTGATGATGCTTTCTAAGGTATGCCATTTACAGGTCATATGACCATTTTCACAATAAGATTTTTTCTAGAATTATTCAGATCGTGAAATATGGAGGTCATTGAGAAAACATATCCAAGTAGTTGTGATACAAATTTCATCTTGTGGGTCATTGTATGTTTGGAGTTACACTCCGTGGAAAATAGGGTTTGTGGCTAGTCCTGAAACTAGTCTAAAACATGTGTTTTGGGTAAAAAGGTCATAAATTCTTCATAACAGATCCAAATTTAGTAAGACCAAATTTATTGGTTAGACTACATTCTGTAGTATTATGTGTACCATTTTTAGATCCATACAACCAATATTCTGTGTGGGGCACGCTCTACAAGTTCGCTCTCTAGAATAAGCCATAATTCAACAAGGTATGCCATTTTTTTTATAACTCCTTTTTTGAGAGGTTCCAAGTAGTGAAACTTGGAGGAATTTCATAAAAGAAACTGAAGAACATCGTGTACTATTTTCAAATATTTATTCATTACAGGTAGATAGTTATGATTATTTCAAGTTAGGGTTGTCGACTAATCCAAAATTAGTTATGTGAGACTAAAGTAAAGTTTGATGAAAATGCTAGTCTCTTGTTGTCAAAGTTAAGAAAGGATTGCAGGTATGTGATCCTATACACTAGGTCTATTACAGAGTTACAAATCAGATTTGGATGATGAAATTGATGAGGGCTTTTGGTTGCGGTACATGTTGGGTACATGGTTGAGACAAGTAGTGATGAGGTGGTACATACATGAGGTGTATAGTTGATGATGTTGGTACATCTTCACGAGTCATAGTTTATGTGTATTTGATGCATGATTGGTACATATTTAGTGCATGGTTGATGCACTCGTTGTTGGTACAGGTTGAGGTACAGGTTGGTGCATGGTCGATGCACTTGTTTATGGTACAGGTTGATTACAGGTCGTTTGGTATAGGTTGTTACAGGTTGTTTGGTGTAGGTTGATTGGCACAGGTTTATAGCAGTATATCTCAAAATGATAGTGTGACAGTGGTTCTATCATTCTACTTCTACGACAGGGCAGTTGGACGGGGAAAGGACAGGTGGTTGTAGCCACATTCCGTTTGTAGCCAAAGAACATAGGGGGTTGTATCCTCCTTCTAGTTGTAGCTAGAGAATTGGGGAGTTGGAGTTTCCCTTAGGTTGTAACCTGAGAAAATAGGGTGTTGGAGCCTCCTTCTAGTTGCATCTGGAAAATAAAGGAAGTTGGTGCTTCCAATGAATCTAATTATTAAAGACATATAAGAAAAAAAATTATGTGGTTTTCTCCCTCTTTGGGTTTCCACGTAAAAACACTGGTGTACCATGTATGTGTATGATTGTTCATTTGTTCATTGTTTATTTACTCTGAAACTATTGGATGATAATGCTACATTGATATAACACTTGCATTTTATGGTTAAAAAGGATTAAATTTCTCTATTACTTCTTTCACACCTAAAAAGTCACTGCAAACATGGAATTATCAAAATATGATGAAGAACCTTGTGAGGTACCTTTTTTGTTACTTGATCGGTTAGATATCTACTAATTAATTTGACATTGCAGGTAATTTGTTTCCAATGTATATTGTCCATAATATATAATATGATCATTAGGAAATCCATCAATATCCTAATACTCCATTCCAATATCTTTCATAATGGTAGATAACTCTTGGTATGTGCAAGGTAAATTATTTGATGTTGGTAAGAAAAATTCACCTAACAATCTACATAATAAAAAATATCTAGTTAATTTAAATAATAGTGATAATAAATATTGCATCTGTAATATATTACACATTAATTGACACTAAAAAGGAGAAAAATAATTTTGACCTATGTAGATGTGACAAAATATATCATTATGATGCAGGAGCATCACCCACGTCAAGTGAGCCAGCGCAAAAGGGGGAGACAGCTGGACAAGCCAGTGCGATTTCTTTTTGGATTACACCTTGAAACTGTTGCGCAAAACATTAATGTGTTGATTTGATGAAGCGCACTTTGTATATTGTAATGGATCTTGAGCGGATAGCTCACGTCCTTAAGTAGATGAGGCATTTAAGATAGTTAATGAAAAGTAGATAGGAATTTAATTCTAGATTTGATAGCTTTAGAGATCGAGAGGGAAACGGGATATAGACACCCTCCTTTGTACATTGTATGATTATTAGGAAGCAGCATTGTTGAAAAGAAGAGCATGTAGAGAAGAGTATGAAGAACCCCCATGTACAGAAATTTGAATTAATAGAAAGAGTTCTGATTCAAATTCATGGCTTGTGTTATTCTCTGTGCATTGATGATATTATGCTCATGAATGTTTACTTATTGTCATACATTTGCTTTTATATGTTGTGTATGTGATTTCATGGTTGAATTGAAGTCTGTGAGAACAAGGAGTTAGTTCCAATTGTTTCTCCATCTCGAACCAGAGAATTCCTGCAAGGAGTACAATTGAATCATCCGCAAGGAGTGCATTGACAGAAGGATTCAGATAGAGATAACTTTTGTTCTAAGTTCTCAGAAGTGCAGGTTGGGCACCGGAGTCGTGCAACGCGTGCGCAGGCTAGAAGAAGTCTTAGAGTTGCGATTCTGGGAAAAGGAAGTGAAAGACTGCTGCTGCAGGTGTGCGCAGAGTCGAGAAGACTTCAACACTTAATCGTGTTTGAAAATTTGCCACAAGGAGTGCGTGCAAGGAGTTTTCGGGAGGGACTCGAAAGCTATGAGAAAAGATTAGAAGGAATAGGCTTTCAAAGTTGTTGAAGGGAAGCAGAGAGAAGTTACGTGAGCAGGGTGAACGGAAGAATCGCAGGTCGGCGAACAAGTCTCGTGGTGAGACACTTCTTGTTCGTGGATTGCGCAAGAAGAGGAGTGGAAGGTCGATATTCTCCGTGGAGGACAATGAGTTTCAGGGAGTCGTTGGATCTCTCGGAGTTGCAGGAAATCTACGGTGCAGGAGCGGAAGAAGGTTCGAAGCTCAGGAGAGCAGGAGCTGTCGATCGGGATTACGAGGAACGTTGGTTTAACTTGTAGATTGACATTTCGGGAGTTCGTGAGGTAAGACTCCAACTTTATGCAATGGAAGTCGCGAGAGTGCGAGGTGCGACATTCCGACAGCCGCGTAAGTAGTGTGGGCCACAGGTGATAGTGGAAGACAGGTGGTGTAAACTATCGGAGGTTTGGCGTCTCGGGCATCGGGATTCGACGGGGAAAGTAATTGACCTCGCGAGTGGCGAAATCGTGAGGTAGAGATATTCCGAGTATCGGCGTCTCGGACCTCGAAAGTCGAGGGAGGAATTAGTTGATCTCGCGAATGAGAAGTCGCGAGGGAGTGAGACCGCAGTTTCAACGTCTCGGCTTATTACGTATTGGAGATTGGAAAACCAAGTGTTTAGGGTCGCGAGTCGCGAGGCACGATAGAGCAAAGTCCCGATAGTGGGGGGAGAAATTCAGTGGTTGACTGGTGCATCGGGGCTTGGGGGTTTGAGATCCCAGAGATAGACCGAGATCTCGCTAAGCTGTGAGTTCCGATTTTCACGACAAGTGAACGAAAGGGAAGTCGTGCAAAGGAACTGTGGGTGCAGATCTTCCGATTTGGAGATAGAAGAGCGTTGACGCTCTTCGGGCCGAGAGGAAAGAAGGTCCTGTGAGCAGGCGAGGAGTTATCGGAGGAGATAGCTCGCGCAAATTCACCAGAGTGGTATCAGAGCGGGAATTTTCTTTGCTTTATGTAGAAGAGAAGAGAATTTTCCATGCCGCCAAGAAGAGAAAGACAATCACCAGACCTCGAATATAGGGAGGTGCAAAGAAGAGGTAGGCCGGCAGGAAATCCAGAAATGGAGAGGCAGATGAGAGATCTCCGAGCAAGGCTTGAGGAGATGGAGACAGCTCAGAGATGCAGAGTTGATGCAGGGGATCTTAGTGATTCTGATGTTGAAGAAGAAGTTGGACATGAAGAAGGAGAGGTCACAGCAGAAGATGCATCAACCGAGCGGTTGATCAAAGCCATTGCCAGGATGGGAGCGAAGGCAAAAATGGATATTCCAGTCTATGAAGGAAATCTGGACGCAGAAGAGCTGCTAGATTGGATTAGGGCTCTTGACACATACTTCGATTATGAATATGTGGAAGAAGATAAGAAAGTCAAGCATGCAGTTACGTGCTTAAGAGGACATGCAGCATTGTGGTGGGACGAGCTACAAGCTAATAGACGCTACAAAGGCAAGCAAAAGATCAAGAGCTAGGATCGAATGATCGCGAAGATGAAGGTGAAGTTCATCCCAAGGGATTATCAAATTACTCTGTTCAGGCGAATGCAGAACCTGAGACAGAAGCTGATGACAGTCAAGGAATATACTGAAGAGTTCTATCGACTGAACATCAGAGCAGGTCATCGGGAGAGTGATGATGAGAAAGTTGCTAGATATCTTAATGGTCTGAGATATGACATTCAGGATGAACTAAGCATGCTAACCATCTGAACGGTGGAAGAGGCTTACCAATTGGTTCTGAAAGCTGAGGAGAATATGAGCCGAAAGCAAGGACAGCGAGGGCGAGGCAGAAGCCAGCCAAGAGGCAAGGCAGTTGCCCAGGAGAAATTCCAGAAGCCCAAGGAGGAATGGAAGAAACCTCAGGGTAAGGTTGAAAGAGGTGGAACCTCACAGAGGAAGCCATATGTTGAGCAGAGAGGACAGCAAAATGATGAGCGAGGAGATTATGCTGATGCAAATACCCTTCGTCGTACTAGAGGACGAGGTAGAGGAAGAGGAGGAGTTATCACATGTTTTACATGTGGGAATAATGGGCACAAATCATATGAGTGTCCAGAGAAAAAGAAGGACATGGGAGAAGCTCACATCATAGAAGCGCAGAGGCGTGATGTTGAGGCTGAAGACACAGAAGGTGGAAGATCACTTGGGATGCATAAAGTCATTTTGACACCTGAGAAGGAGGTGGAAAGCTCAGTCCAAAGGACTAGACTTTTCAGAACAGCTTGCGAGACCAAGGATAGAGTGTGCAAGGTTATCGTGGACAGTGGTAGCACAGATAATCTCGTTTCAACCGAGATGGTAGAAAAGATAGAGTTGAAGACAACTGATCACCCGAGCCCATACAAAGTTTCGTGGCTACAGAAGGGACATCAGGTGAGTGTCACCAAACAATGTTTGGTTGAATTCAATATAGGAGAATATAATGATTAGATTCTGTGTGATGTTATTCCCATGGACGTATGTCATTTATTGCTGGGTAGACCATGGAAATATGACCGAAATGTGATTCATGACGGGAGGATGAACACATATACCCTGGAGAGGAATGGGATGACATATAGGTTGCTTCCGATAAAGGATAAAGAGGTGAAGCCAGAAGTAGACAGCATAATACTTCTCATGAGTGGGAAGGAGCTTCTTACAGAGGTGGAGAAGAATGAAGATCCACAATTCTTTGTGGTCAGAAAGCCAAGGATTGTTCTGACTAGCACAAGAGTGGATGATTTGTCGGATGAGATTCAGGAACTGCTGAGAGAGTTTGTTGACATCATAGTGGACGAATTACCTCATTCGTTGCCACCGATGAGAAGTGTGAGTCATCACATAGACCTCATACTAGGAGCAAGTTTTCCGAATAAAGCCACGTACAGGTTGACGCCGTAGGAAAATGAAGAAGTCAAGAGGCAGGTCCAAGATTTGGTGGACAAAGGATTGGTCAGGGAAAGCTTGAGTACATGTGTTGTTCCAACAGTGCTCAGTTCGAAGAAAGACGGAGGCTGGAGGATGTGTACCGATTCAAGAGCGATCAATAAAATAACCATTAGATATAGGTTCCCATTACCAAGAATGGATGATCTAATGGATTTCCTGAGTGGGGAAAATTATTTTTCAAAGACAGATTTGAAAAGTGGTTATCATCAAATTCGCATGAGGGAAGGCGATGAGTGGAAAACAACCTTAAAAAAAACGAAGGGTTGTATGAATGGCTAGTCATGCCGTTTGGCTTGACAAACGCACCGAGTACTTTTATGAGGCTGATGAATGAAGTCCTGAGGGAATTCATCGGAAAATTTGTCATTGTTTATTTGGACGATATACTGATTTACAGTAAATCAGAGGCTGAACATTTGAAGCATTTGGCCATTGTGATGAGAAAGTTACAGCAGGAGAAGCTGTTGATAAACATGAAGAAGTCCTCATTTATGAAGACAAAGCTCATTTATTTGGGTTTTGTTATTTCGGCTAATGAGTTGAGGATGGACCCAGAGAAGGTGGACGTGATCAAAAATTGGCCATCACCGAGAAATGTGTTCGAGGTGAGAAGTTTCCATGGTTTGGCTAGTTTCTACAGAAAGTTCATTAGGAATTTCAGTGGAATTAGCACAGCGATGATGGACACAGTGAAGAAGTGGCATAAGACTTTTCATTGGACAGCTGAGGCTGAGAAGAGCTTCAATCTGTTGAAGCGAAAGATCAAAGAGAAACCAGTGTTGGTGTTGCCTGATTTTCAGAAGACATTTCAGGTGAAATGTGATGCCAGTGGGTTTGCCATAGGAGTGGTCTTAAGTCAGGATGACAGACCAGTCGCATATTTTAGCGAGAAGCTAGATGAAGTGAAATTGAAATACTCCACGTATGATAAATAATTTTATGCTATCATACAGGCACTAAAGAAGTGGAGGCATTACTTGATCCCAAAAGAATTTGTATTGTACAGTGATAATCATGCATTGCAGTTTGTGACTCAACAGGAGAAGTTGAATCAGAAACATGCAAAATGGGTAGAGTATATGAAGAATTTCACATTTGTGATTAAGCACATTTCAGGTACTGCTAACAAAGTGGTAGATGCTTTGAGCAGGAAATGTTTGTTGCTGCAGGAGTTCCGAGTCATTACATTGGGTTTTGATAATCTTAGGGACATGTACGCTGGAGATATAGACTTTGGAGAAGCGTATGAAGCAGCTGAGAATCCAATTCTCAGAGATCGGAGTCCTTGGATACATTACATGATCCAGGAAGGATTGTTGTTTAGAGGCAATCAACTGTGTATTCCGAAATGCTCCATGAGGGAGAACCTGTTGAAGGAGAAGCACAGTGGAGGTTTGGCCGGACATTTTGGCCATGAAAAGACATTCGCGAAGCTGAGCGAATCATATTTTTGGCTGGGGATGCGTGCAGATGTTAAGAGGTTCGTTGACAGATGCAGGATTTGTCAGCATTCAAAAGGGAGAAAGCAGAATGTAGGTTTTTATCAGCCATTGCCCATACCGGAGGGGCCATGGGAAGCGATCAACATGGATTTTGTATTGGGATTGCCAAGGACGCAAAGAGGTGTTGATTCCATCTTTGTGGTCATGGACAGGTTTTCAAAGATGGCACATTTCGTAGCATGCCAGAAGACCAGTGCTGCGACATACATCGCAAATTTGTTTTTCAAGGAGATCATTAGACTTCATGGATTGCCGAAAAGTATTGTTTTGGACAGAGACACGAAATTCATAGGGCATTTTTGGAGGATGCTATGGAAGAAGCTAGGAACTAACTTGGCGTTTAGTTCTGCTTATCATCCTCATATAGATGGACAAACGGAAGTGGTTAACCGAAGTCTGGGAGATTTTTTGAGAAGCTTGGTGACGGAACACCACAACAGTTGGGACAATGTGTTTCCACAGGCAGAGTTCGCATACAATGATTTGGTGAATCGGAGTACAGGTAGAAGTCCATTTCTGGTTGTATATGGGATGCAGCCGAGAGGAGTTTCTGAATTGCGAGATTCAGAACAGACTGCGACTAGCAGTGCTAGTGTGGAAGAATTCGCTGAGGCGATGCAGGAACTTCATAGTCAGGTGAAGCAACGACTACTAAGTTCAAGCCAGGAGTATAAACGCAGGGCAGATCAGCATCGAAGACAACTTCGGTTCAAGGTTGGCGATCTAGTTCTGGCGCATCTAAGGAAAGAAAGGTTTCCAAGGGGAACATATAATAAACTCAAGATGAAGAAAATTGGGCCATGTAGAGTCCTGAAGAAATTCGGGGAAAATGCTTATGAGATTGAGTTTCCGGATGGCATCAGGATATCTCCGATATTCAATATTGCAGATTTATACCCATATAGGGTTGGAAAAACAGAGACTAGAACTGAGGAACCAGTAATCCAGTGGATGAAACAATTACCAGTAGCAGAAAAGACGCAGATGGAATGCATACTGGACAAGCGAGTGGGCAAAAAGACTAGAAGAAAAGAATACTTCGAGTATCTGGTCAAGTGGAAGAATCATCCAATGGAGGATGCCAGCTGGGAAACTGCAATGATGATACAGAAGCATGGACAGACCGTGCAGGATCTCATGGACATGAGCCCATGAAATTTTTCAAGCGAGGGAGTATGATGCAGGAGCATCGCCCACGTCAAGTGAGCCAGCGCGAAAGAGGGAGACAGCTGGACAAGCCAGCGCGATTTCTTTTTGGATTGCACCTTGAAACTGTTGCGCAAAACATTAATGTGTTGATTTGATGAAGCGCACTTTGTATATTGTAATGGACCTTGAACGGATAGCTCACGTCCTTAAGTAGATGAGGCATTTAAGATAGTTAATGAAAAGTAGATAGGAATTTAATTCTAGATTTGATAGCTTTAGAGATCGAGAGGGAAACGGGATATAGACACCCTCATTTGTACATTGTATGATTATTAGGAAGCAACATTGTTGAAAAGAAGAGCATGTAGAGAAGAGTATGAAGAACCCCCATGTACAGAAATTTGAATTAATAGAAAGAGTTCTGATTCAAATTCATGGCTTGTGTTATTCTCTGTGCATTGATGATATTATGCTCATGAATGTTTGCTTCTTTTCATACATTTGCTTTTATATGTTGTGTATGTGATTTCATGGTTGAATTGAAGTCTGTGAGAACAAGGAGTTAGTTACAATTGTTTCTCCATTTCGAACCAGAGAATTCCTTCAAGGAGTGCAGTTGAATCGTTCGCAAGGAGTGCGTTGACAGAAGGATTCAGATAGAGATAACTTTTATTCTAAGTTCTCAGAAGTGCAGGTTGGGCACCGTAGCCGTGCAAGGCATGTGTAGGCTAGAAGAAGTCTCAGAGTTGTGATTCTGAGCAAAGGAAGTGAAAGACTGCTGTTGCAAGTGTGCGCAGAGACGAGAAGACTTCAACACTTAATCGTGTTTGAAGATTTGCCGCAAGGAGTGCGTGCAAGGAGTTTCCGGGAGGGACTTGAAAACTGTGAGAAAAGCTCAGAAGGAATAGGCTTTGAAAGTTGTTGAAGGGCAGTGGAGAGAAGTTATGTGAGCAGGGTGAATGGAAGAGTTGCAGGTCGGTGAACAAGTCTCGTGGAGAGACACTTCTTGTTCGTGGATTGAGCAAGAAGAGGAGTGGACGGTCGGTATTCTCCATGGAGGACAGCGAGTTTCAGGGAGTCGTTCGATCTCTCGGAGTTGCAGGAAGTCTACAATACAGGAGCGGAAGAAGGTTCAAATCTCGGGAGGGCAGGAGCCGTCGATCGGGATTACGAGGAACATTGGTTTAACTCGTAGATCGACATTTTGAGAGTTCGTGAGGTAAGACTCCAACTTTACACAACAGAAGTCGTGAGAGTACGAGGTGCGACATTCCGACAGCCGCATAAGCAGTGTGGGCCATAGGTGATAGTGGAAGACGGGTGGCGTAAACTATCGGAGGTTCGGCGTCTCGGGTATTGGGATTTGACAGGGAAAGTAATTGACCTCTCGAGTGGCGAAGTCATGAGGTAGCGATATTCTGAGTATCGACGTCTCGGACCTCGGGAGTCGAGGGAGGAAATAATTGATCTCGCGAAGGCGAAGTCGCGAGGGAGCGAGACCGTAGTTTCGGCGTCTCGTCTTATCGCGTATCGAAGATTGGAAATCCAATTGTTTAGGGTCGCGAGTCGCGAGGCGCGATAGAGCGAAGTCCCTACAGTGGGGGAAGAAAGTCAGTGGTTGAATGGCGCATCAGGTCTCGGGGGTTTGAGAGCCTAGAGATAGACCATGAGCTCGCTAAGCTGCGAGTTCTGATTTTCTCGACAAGTGAACGAAAGGGAAGTCGCACATAGGAACTGTGGGTGCAGATCTTTCGATTGGGAGATCGAAGAGCGTTGACACTCTTTGGGCTGAGAGGAAAGAAGGTCCTGTGAGTGGGCGAGGAGTTATCGGAGGAGATAGCTCACGCCATTGAACCAGAGTGGTATCAGAGCGGGAATTTTCTTTGCTTTCTGTAGCAGAGAAGAGAATTTGCCATGCCGCCAAGAAGAGAAAGACAGCCACCAGACCCAGAAGATAGGGAGGTGCGAATAAGAGGTAGGCCAGGAGGAAATCTAGAAATGGAGCGGCAGATGAGAGATCTCCGAGAAAGGCTTGAGGAGATGGAGACAGCTTAGAGACGCGGAGTTGATGTAGGGGATCTTAGTGATTCCAAAGTTGAAGAAGAAGCTGGACATGAAGAAGGAGAGGTCACAGCAGAAGATGCATCAACCAAGCGGTTGATCAAAGCCATTGCCAGGATGGGAGCGAAGGCAAAAATGGATATTCCAGTCTATGAAGGAAATCCGGACGCAGAAGAGCTTCTATATTGGATTAGGGCTCTTGACACATACTTCGATTATGAAGATGTGGAAGAAGATAAGAAAGTCAAGCATGCAGTTACGCGCTTGAAAGGACATGCAACATTGTGGTGGGACGAGATACAAGATGATAGACGTTGCAAAGGCAAGCAAAAGATCAAGAGCTGGGATCGAATGATCACGAAGATGAAGGCGAAGTTCATCCCAAGGGATTATCAAATTACTCTGTTCAGGCGAATGCAAAACCTGAGACAGAAGCTGATGACAGTCAAGGAATATACTGAAGAGTTCTATTGACTGAACATCAGAGCAGGTCATCGGGAGAGCGATGATGAGAAAGTTTCTAGATATTTGAATGGTCTGAGATATGACATTCAGGATGAACTAAACATGCTAACCATCTGAACGGTGGAAGATGCTTACCAATTGGCTCTGAAATCCGAGGAGAAGCTGAGCCAAAAGCAAGGACAGCGAGGGCGAGGCAGAAGCCAACCAAGAGGCAAGGCAGTTGCCCAGGAGAATTTCCAGAAGCCCAAGGAGGAATGGAAGAAACCTCAGGGTAAGGTTGAAAGAGGTGGAACCTCACAGAGGAAACCATATGTTGAGCAGACAGGACAACAAAATGATCAGCGAGGAGATTATGCTGATGCAAATACCCTTCCTCGTACTAGAGGACGAGGTAGAGGAAGAGGAGGAGTTATCAGATGTTTTACATGTGGGAAGAATGGGCACAAATCATATGAGTGTCCAGAGAAAAAGAAGGACATGGGAGAAGCTCACATCACAGAAGCGCAGAGGCGTGATGGTGAGGCTAAAGACACAGAAGGCGGAAGATCACTTGGGATGCATAAAGTCCTTTTGACACCTGAGAAGGAGGTGGAAAGCTCAGTCCAAAGGACCAGACTTTTCAGAACAGCTTGCAAGACCAAGGATAGAGTGTGCAAGGTTATCATGGACAGTGGTAGCACAGATAATCTCGTTTCAACCGAGATGGTGGAAAAGATAGAGCTAAAGACAACTGATCACCTGAGCCCATACAAAGTTTCGTGGCTACAAAAGGGACATCAGGTGAGTGTCACCAAACAATGTTTGGTTGAATTCAAGATAGAAGAATATAATGATCAGATTCTGTGTGATGTTATTCCCATGGACGTATGTCATTTATTGCTGGGTAGACCATGGCAATATGACCGAAATGTGATTCATGACGGGAGGATGAACACATATACCCTGGAGAGGAATGGGATGGCATATAGGTTGCTTCCGATAAAGGATAAATAGGTGAAGCCGGAAGTAGACAGCACAATACTTCTCATGAGTGGGAAGGAGCTTCTTACAGAGGTGGAGAAGAATGAAGATCCACAATTCTTTGTGGTCAGAAAGTCGAGGATTGTTCTGACTAGCACAAGAGTGGATGATTTGCCGGATGAGATTCAGGAACTGTTGAGAGAGTTCGCTGACATCATAGTGGATGAATTACCTCATTCGTTGCCACCGATGAGAAGTGTGAGTCATCACATAGACCTCATACCAGGAGCAAGTTTTCCGAATAAAGCCGTGTACAGGTTGACGCCGTAGGAAAATGAAGAAGTCAAGAAGCAGGTCCAAGATTTGGTGGACAAATGATTGGTCAGGGAAAGCTTGAGTCCATGTGCTATTCCAATAGTGCTTAGTCCGAAGAAAGATGGAGGCTGGAGGATGTGTATCGATTCAAGAGAGATCAATAAAATAACCATTAGATACAGGTTCCCATTACCAAGAATGGATGATCTGATGGATTGCCTGAGTGGGGCAAATTATTTTTCAAAGATGGATTTGAAAAGTGGTTATCATCAAATTCGCATGAGGGAAGGCGATGAGTGGAAAATAGCCTTCAAAACAAACGAAGGGTTGTATGAATGGATAGTCATGTCGTTTGGCTTGACAAACGCACCGAGTACTTTTATGAGGCCGATGAATGAAGTCCTGAGGAAATTCATCAAAAAATTTGTCATTGTTTATTTGAACGATATACTGATTTACAGTAAATCAGAGGCTGGACATTTGAAGCATTTGGCCATTGTGATGAGAAAGTTACAGTAGGAGAAGTTGTTGATAAACATGAACACGTCCTCATTTATGAAGACAAAGCTCATTTATTTGGGTTTTGTTATTTCGGCTAATGAGTTGAGGATGGACCCAGAGAAGGTGGACGTGATCAAAAATTGGCCATCACCGAGAAATGTGTTCGAGGTGAGAAGTTTCCATGGTTTGGCTAGTTTCTATAGAAAGTTCATTAGGAATTTCAGTGGAATTAGCGCAGCGATGATGGACACAGTGAAGAAGCAGCATAAGACTTTTCATTGGACAATTGAGGCTGAGAAGAGCTTCAATCTGTTGAAGCAAAAGATCACAAAGAAACCAGTGTTGGTGTTGCCTGATTTTCAGAAGACATTTCAGGTGAAATGTGATGCCAGTGGGTTTGCCATAGGAGCGGTCTTAAGTCAGGATGACAGACCAGTTGCATATTTCAGCGAGAAGCTGGATGAAGTGAAATTGAAATACTCCACGTATGATAAAGAATTTTATGCTATCATACAGGCGCTAAAGAAGTGGAGGCATTACTTGATCCCGAAAGAATTTGTATTTTACAGTGATAATCATGCATTGCAGTTTGTGACTCAACAGGAGAAGTTGAATCAGAAACATGAAAAATGGGTAGAGTATATGCAGAATTTCACATTTGTGATTAAGCACATTTCAGGTACTGCTAACAAAGTGGCTGATGCTTTGAGCAGAAAATGTTTGTTGCTGCAGGAGTTCCGAGTCAAAACATTCGGTTTTGATAATCTTAGGGACATGTACGCTGGAGATACAGACTTTGGAGAAGCGTATGAAGCAGCTGAGAATCCAGTTCTTAGAGATCAGAGTCCTTGGATAGATTACATGATCCAGGAAGGATTTTTGTTTAGAGGAAATCAATTGTGTATTCCGAAATGCTCCATGAGGGAGAACTTGTTGAAGGATAAGCACAACGGAGGTTTGGACAGACATTTTGGCCATGACAAGACATTCGCGAAGCTGAGCGAATCATATTTTTGGTCGGGGATGCGTGCATATGTTAAGAGGTTCGTTGACAGATGCAAGATTTGTCAGCATTCAAAAGGGAGAAAGCAGAATGCAGGTTTTTATCAGCCATTGCCCATACCGGAGAGGCCATGGGAAGTGATCAGCATGGATTTTGTATTGGGATTGCCAAGGACGCAAAGAGGTGTTGATTCCATCTTTGTGGTCGTGGACAAGTTTTCAAAGATGGCACATTTTGTACCATGCCAGAAGACCAACGGTGTGACACACATCGCGAATTTGTTTTTCAAGGAGATCGTTAGACTTCATGGATTTCCGAAAAGTATTGTTTCGGATAGAGACACGAAATTCATAGGGCATTTTTGGAGGACACTATGGAAGAAGCTAGGAACTAACTTGGCGTTTAGTTCTTCTTATCATCCTCAGACAGATGGACAAACAGAAGTGGTTAACCGAACTCTGGGAGATTTGTTGAGAAGCTTGGTGATAGAACACCACAGCAGTTGGGACAATGTGTTGCCACAGGCAGAGTTCACATACAACGATTCGGTGAATCGGAGTACAGGTAGAAGTCCATTTCAGGTTGTATATGGGATGCAACCGAGAGGAGTTTCTGAATTGCGAGATTTAGAACAGACTGCGACTAGCAGTGCTAGTGCGAAAGAATTTGCTGAGGCGATGCAGGAACTTCACAGTCAAGTGAAGTAGCGACTGCTAAGTTCAAGCCAGGAGTATAAACGCAGGGCAGATCAGCATCGAAGACAACTTCGATTCGAAGTTGGCGATCTAGTTCTGGCGCATCTGAGGAAAGAAAGGTTCCTAAGGGGAACATATAATAAACTCAAGATGAAGAAAATCGGGCCATGCAGAGTCCTGAAGAAATTTGGGGAAAATGATTATGAGATTGAGTTGCCGGATGGCATCGGGATATCTCCGATATTCAATATCGCAGATTTATACCCATATAGGGTTGGAAAAACAGAGACTGGAACTGAGGAACCAGTAATCTAGAGGATGAAACAATTACCAGTAGCAGAAAAGCCACATATGGAATGCATACTGGACAAGCGAGTGGGCAAAAAGACCAGAAGAAAAGAATACTTCGAGTATCTGGTCAAGCGGAAGAATCATCCAGTGGAGGATGCCAGCTAGGAAACTGCAACGATGATATAGAAGCATGGACAGACCGTGCAGGATCTCATGGACAGGAGCCCATGAAAATTTTCAAGCGAGGGAGTATGATGCAGGAGCATCGCCCACGTCAAGCGAGCCAGCGCGAAAGAGGGAGACAACTGGACAAGCCAGCGCGATTTCTTTTTGGATTGCACCTTGAAACTGTTGCGCAAAACATTAATGTGTTGATTTGATGAAGCGCACTTTGTATATTGTAATGGACCTTGAGCGGATAGCTCATGTCCTTAAGTAGATGAGGCATTTAAGATAGTTAATGAAAAGTAGATAGGAATTTAATTCTAGATTTGATAGCTTTAGAGCTCGAGAGGGAAACGGGATATAGACACCCTCCTTTGTACATTGTATGATTATTAGGAAGCAACATTGTTGAAAAGAAGAGCATGTAGAGAAGAGTATGAAGAACCCCCATGTACAGAAATTTGAATTAATAGAAAGAGTTCTGATTCAAATTCATGGCTTTTGTTATTCTCTGTGCATTGATGATATTATGCTCATGAATGTTTTCTTCTTGTCATACATTTGGTTTTATATGCTGTGTATGTGATTTCATGGTTGAATTGAAGTCTGTGAGAACAAGGAGTTAGTTCCAATTGTTTCTCCATCTCGAACCAGAGAATTCCTGCAAGGAGTGCAATTGAATCATCCGCAAGGAGTGCGTTGACAGAAGGATTCAGATAGAGATAACTTTGTTCTAAGTTCTCAGAAGTGAAGGTTGGGCACCGGAGCCATACAAGGCATGCACAAGATAGAAGAAGTCTCAGAGTTGCGATTCTGAGCAAAGGAAGTGAAAGACTGCTGCTGCAGGTGTGCGCAGAGTTGAGAAGACTTCAACACTTAATCGTGTTTGAAGATTTGCCGCAAGGAGTGTGTGCAAGGAGTTTCCGAGAGGGACTCAAAAGCTATGAGAAAATCTCAGAAGGAATAGGCTTTCAAAGTTTTTGAAGGGCAGTGGAGAGAAGTTACGCGAGTAGGGTGAACGGAAGAGTCGCAGGTTGGCGAACAAGTCTCGTGGAGAGACACTTCTTGTTTGTGGATTGCACAAGAAGAGGATTGGACGGTCATTATTCTCCGTGGAGGACAGTGAGTTTCTGGGAGTCGTTGGATCTCTTGGAGTTGTAGGAAGTCTACAGTGCAGGAGCGGAAGAAGGTTCGAAGCTCGGGAGAGCAGGAACCGTCGATCGGGATTACGAGGAATGTTGGTTTAACTTGTAGATTGGCATTTCAGGAGTTCGTGAGGTAAGACTCCAACTTTACGCAATAGAAGTCACGAGAGTACGAGGTGCGACATTCCGACAGTTGCGTAAGCAGTGTGGGCCACAGGTGATAGTGGAAGACAGGTGGCGTACACTATTGGAGGTTCGACGTCTCGGGCATCGGGAGTCGACGGGGAAAGTAATTGACCTCGCGAGTGGCGAAGTCGCGAGGTAGCGATATTCTGAGTATCAGCATCTCGAACCTCGGGAGCCGAGGGAGTAATTAATTGATCTCGCAAAGGCAAAGTCATGAGGGAGCGAGACCGCAGTTTCGGTGTCTCGGCTTATCGCGTATCAGAGATTGGAAATCCAATTGTTTAGGGTTGCGAGTCGCGAGGCGCGATAGAGAGAAGTCTCGACAGTGGGGGAAGAAAGTCAATGGTTGACTGGCACATCGGGTCTCGGGGGTTTGAGAGCCCAGAGATAGACCATGAGCTCGCTAAGCTGCGAGTTCCGATTTTCCCGACAAGTGAACGAAAGGGAAGTCGCGCAAAGGAACTGTGGGTGCAGATCTTCCGATTGGGAGATAGAAGAGCGTTGACGCTCTTCGGGCCGAGAGGAAAGAAGGTCCTGTGAGCGGGCGAGGAGTTATCGGAGGATATAGCTCGCGCCATTGCACCACATTGCGTACCTTAAAATCTGTGTGAGACAAGTGTTTGACAAACCATTCAATAAATTCAAGTTCACCAACAACATTATAACTGAGAGAACATTTGTTCTTGAGAATTCATAAAGGGGTTGTTGTACCTTTAAAAAAATAGGTATATCATGAATATCATCAAAGTTGTCATCCTCATTGATAGGAGCAAAGATGTCTTGGATCAATATATTTGTCCCATCATATGGCTCAACAATATTATTGTTGTCATCTTCTAATTCCATAGAATTAACTTGATCACGATGATCTTCAATATCCATATGACCATATTTCTCAACCTGTACAAAAATATTTCTACTACTACTAGACATTGCATATTTCTCCAATGACAGACACCTAGGAGGATTTTTCTTTATAATTACAAAAATTAATCAATAAAATTAGTGTATATAACAAATATTAAAAAAAAAAATTATAAATACAATTAATACAAAGAGTACAATATATAATAATATTGAATAACTTACCATGGGACGATATGAGAACCCCCTTTCAACGTGCCCATATTTCCAAAAATGTCTCTTAACTGTGTTAAATAAAAGTCTTCTTTTGTTAAATCCCCTACATTTATTGCAAGGGCATTCAAGTTTCACATTTTCCTTTGCCTCCAATGCCACCTTTAATCTAACAATATTCCTTTCATTTTCTTCATGATGCATAATTTTGTTATTATTATTTGGCAATGGGATTTCCTATTATAACAAAAACCACTATAGATGCAATATTAGTACAATATACAAATATTTTCTTATAGTACAAATATCATCGAATATGGACCCCATTTGTACGTCTGGATTTAATTAAGCCATTGTCGTGATTTATTTACTAAATGTTTGTAAGAATACTAGTCAACAATTACTCAAGAGATCAAAATTAAGCATATAAATATTACATTTTTACCACATAAGCTTCAAAGCTTCACTATAAGAAAGTAAGTAAATCATTAAAAAATTATAAAAAAGAACTAGGCCAATATAAAAAATTGAGTAGACATGTTCATACCTATTTCTTAGAGAAATTAAACTTTTGTCCCCACAAAAAATAGCTAGTTGGCCTAAGCTGACCAATTATGTCATTAGTATTTAAAATGAGACAAAGAGATATTAAAAATTTCTAATTTGACTTTCAGAGTATGTCCAAAATCCAATCTATATAAATCAAGAATTCGATATGAAACAAGGTGCATGTCATAGAAAATGGATTATTAAATGTGTTGAATAATGAACAAACGATTAATCTTTTATAGATGTTGCACCTACAACTAAATTGTTGAAATCTCTAACTTCTGTTGAACTTTCGACGATAGTTGACCACGTCAAACCTAAGTAAGTCAATGACCATAAAGCACTTTCAAAAAACTATTTGGTTTTTTAAAGACCCGCAAATGTCGTCGTTATATCGATGAACATTCAAACTTTCGACGACCGTTGATCACTTCAAATATGACTAGGTCAAAGTGCTATGTCATTGATATATCGACGAACATGTGCATTTTAGTCGGTATAGGGACGAAAGTTTGCATTGTCATCGATAGAGAGACGCATGTTTGAAATCTTGTCTATATATCGACGAAATATCAAATTTGCGTCGTTATATCGACGACCATATCTTGGTGAAAAGAAGTGAAACTTTTGTCGAAATATGGCTACCTGATGTCGTGATAGCGATGTAGTGAGACATGCGTTGTAATTATGACGAACGTCAAGGAGCGCCAAAAAAATGATTGAAATAATAGTAATTTGCGACATACGATTATTTTAACTCATATCGTTGTAATATTTTTTTGAATTTTGACTCCATATGTATTAGTGAACGAATGGTGTTGTTGAATAATATTGGTGGGATAAATCCTTCAAAGGCTCGATTAGTAACATTTGACCTTAACGAGTCTAAAGCTAGACTTCCTCATCACATTGCATTACAGATCCAAGTATATTTAGGTGGCATGAACATTTTAGGTGTCTTGTTGATGAGGGGGATTCTAATTTTGTCGTGTCTTTCTCTTATTGGAGAGATTTAGGTTATCTTGAGCTAGTCCCCTCAACCACATTTTTGAAAGCATGTGATGGTCATTTTTTAAACACCTTGTAATTATCCCTTCCTTTCCAATACAGTTGGTAGGTAAAAATATTTTAGTAGAAGTGGGAGTTGTAGATGCTCCTCTAAATTACAACCGGCTACTAGGGTGAATTTGGACATACACAATGAAGACAACAATGTCTATGTTTTATGGGTGATTATATTCCCTCACCAAGGAAAGATAATCAATATTAAATAGTCTTCTTATTATTTTCTTGATTCTAGATCCAACTTAGGGACAAACGTCCCATTTGTGGGTGATTCCAAGATTATGTTTGAAAGCATCAAAGTTGGGATGTTTAAAGATTCAACTCTTTTGGGCACCTTCATGTTCCCTTCATCTATTTTTTCCATAACCTCTTCACCTATATATGTGATTTTGTCAATCATGGTTCACTCTATGGTACCTTTCCAAACATCACATTTGGGAGAGAGCTCCAAATCTTAACATTTAACTCCTTCTTAATTCTCTTATGTGGGAGAAGATCCATGGGTCATGCCAGATCCTTCAACCCTTGAGCTAAAGGTTGGATATGTAGAGTTAGTCATGCCCTTGGCTATGACCAAGGCTAATTATTAAGACATTAAAATGGCCTCCACAGACTTTGATCAATATCTCTACCCTTAGGAGGAGTATGATCAATTTTCATCACCCATATGGGCTTCCAATCCCCTCAACTTTAATGATTTATTAGACATAGTGTTGCCTTTAGATGAGGCTATCTTGGAAGTGATGATTTGTACATAAAGACCTTGGGAAGACATGCATCATTGATCATACTTTCTTTCCAAGCTAAACCAAATGGAGGTTGGAGTCAAAGTTTTCATCACAACTAAAGATATTGATTGGTATTGAATTCCCATCCGTATGTAAGATGTGTATGAAACGATAACATGACAAACATTTCCAAGGATATGAAAATTGATATCTCTATGAAACCTAGCATTGTAGAAAAAATATTGATTGGAGACCATTTCTCTCGAGATAAAATTTAAACTTATATTTCTCTATTTAAGGATTTTCACATTGTCTTTGCTTGGCCTTATGAAGAAATGCCAAGCATAGATCCCCATATTGTTGAACACAAAATTAAAAGTTATGATTATGATAGGCCTATTTGGAAGAAGCTACGATTAATCACTTCAATGAAAGAAACCACCATTAAGGAAGAGGTAGATAAATTGCTTCATGTTGGTTTTATCTACTTGGTTCCCTTGATTGAATGGTTTTCCAACCCAATTCTCATTGATAAAAAAAATAGGGGACCATTAGAGTTTTTGAATAGGTGACAACTACTTTCAAATTTATGCTGGATTGTCGGCAAGATTTCAACCATACCTCAACCAATTTACCCAAGATAATTGGATATGGCAGTTGATTAATTAATTCATTGAGTGGAAGCATTGGTATATATTGTAACTCATAGATAAAAAAAATATGTGTAAGAGGTGGTAAGATTGATGCTGAGCTTTTGTAATCTCCCAATTTCATCAATAAGAATATTGATTTCCATTGTCTTGTGGATGTTTCCCTTCTAAGGGTTTTACCATGTAATTTTTTCTCATATGTGATTGTTACTTTCCATTTTGTTTATTCTCTTCTCCTTAATAATTTCTCTATGAGCTTAAAAGTTCAACAAGTGGTATCAGAGTGTGCGAGCTGAGACAACGAGTATAGAGAGTTTAAGCTGAGTTGATCTGTGTAAATTGAGGTAGAGGCATGAGCCATTAGGAAAGAATTGTGTGTTTTGAAAAGAGAAGTCGCTACGTGTACATGCTGAAGAAAGAGAAATCAACCCCATGTTGTGAGGGTGAGTGTCTACAGAACTTTCACATTGATTTTCAATCCGCATGATGGAGCATTAGAGCCCGCGGAGGTTGGGAAACCTTTGTCTAACTTGCTTGTAAATGTCGAGGAGGGTTATATATATA
>ML802965.1:95552-156495 GCA_009831015.1 Picea engelmannii
AGGGTGGGGTAAAAACAATTTTCTTTTTGGATATATATATATATATATATATATATATATATATATATATATATATATATATATATATATGAGAGTGGGGTGGTTCTTCATATATATTTACCTAGGGGTTGTGCAATGATTTATTGGTCAAAAGGTTTTTTGTTTGATCCAATGGATAAAGTCTCAAATGCTAGATTCAAGGTGGAGAAATTTAATAGGAAAAACAATATTGAGTTGTGGAAGCTCAACATGTAAGATTTTTTGGTACAACATGGTATACATAAGGCATTGGAAAGTAGGACAAAGAGACTGACATATATGACAGACAAAAACTGGGAAGATCTGGATGCGAGGGCTCTCAGTACCATTCAACTATGTTTGGCAAATGTTGTTTTGTTTAATATTGTTGGATAGGAGACAACATCAAGTTTATGGAGTAGATTGGAAAGCCTCTACATGAAAAAGTTCTTAACAAACAAAATCTACTTGAAGAGGTAGTTATATAGCTTACAAATGAAAGAAGGTACCAAAATTGTTGATCATTTAAATGTTTTCAATACTTTTATTTGTAAATTAAGTAGTATGGATGTAAAATATGATGATGAAGATAAGGAAATCACATTATTATGTTCATTTCTTGAATCTTGGGATCACTTAGTCACATCTATGTGGTTTAACACAGTAGAAAACATTGAATATGATATTGTTGTGGGAGCTTTGTTGTCTAAGGAGGTGCAGAGAAAATCCAGTTTAGAAACCTCAACATTAGAAGCAATGGTGGCTAGAGGTCGATCTAAAGAAATATTGGAGAACTAAAGAGGTACATAGAGGCCTAAGTCAAAAGGGGAAAAGGGTAAAAAAAAATGTTGTTATTGTAATAAATCAAGGCTTCTCAAGAAATATTGTTGGAAGAGGCAAGCATCTAAGAAAGACTCCACAAAGGAAGCAAATTCAATCAAGACAAGTTCAGGTATGGTCGATGAAGCATTATATGTTTTTAATTTTTTACAATATCATCAAGAACAATTATTAGATTCTGGTGCTTGTCATCACATGTGTTCACATATAAGTTGGTTTTATCAATCTATTAATGGTGGTGGTGTTTTCATGGGAAATGATGTTTCTTGTAAAACTGTTGAGATTGGGATCATTAGGATTAAAATGTTTGATGGTATTGTAAGAACACTAATAGAGGCCAGACATGTACCTAAACTTAAAAATAATTTAATTTCCTTGGTATTTTTGGATTCAACAGGTTATAAATGTACATGTCAAGGTGGAGTCTTGAAGGTGTCTAAGGGCATATTGCTGGTAATGAAGGCTACAAATATTGAGAACCTTTATCAAATAAATGGGAGTACTGAGATAAATGAAGAAACATTGGTATCTGAGGAAGAAAATGAAACTACTTGTTTATGGCATCAGAGACTAGGCCATATGAATGAGAAAGGGCTCGAGATTCTGATGAATCGTAAGTTACTTCCAAGTTTAAAATATATGAATTTGAATTTATGCAAGCATTGTGTTTTTCAGAAGTAGTGTAGAGAAAAGTTTAAAATAGGTAGTCATACAAGTAAAGGTATCCTTGTTTATATTCATTCAGATGTTTGGGGGCCATCTCCTACAGTTTCTTTTGAAGGATCAGCATATTTTGTGACATTTATAGATGATTACTGTAGAAAGGCATGGGTCTATTTATTAAAAAGAAAAGCTTATGTGTTGAATGTTGTTAATCAGTTTAGATATGTGGTTGAAAAAATCATTGGCATGCAAATAAGTGTTCGAGAACAGATAATGTAGGCGAGTTCACATCTTTGGAATTTCAAAATTATTGTAAGGAAGTTGGGATCGAAAGGCATAAAACGATTGTTTATACTCCTCAACCAAACAATGTTGTTGAACGTATGAATATGACTCTTTTAGAGGGATCAAGGAGCATGCTCAGTAATTCCAAGTTGCAACAAGAGTTATGGGAAGAAGCAATATTTATAGCATAATATCTGGTAAATCGGTCACCATCAACTGCAATAAACTGTAAGATTCCATAAGAGGTATGGACATGTCATTTGTGTGATTATTCAAATCTGAAAATATTTCGTTGTGATGCTTATGCTCTTATTTCCAAATATCAACATTCTAAGTTAGACCCTAGATTAAAGAAGTATGTCTTTGTTGGTTATGGTGATGGAGTTAAGGGATACAGATTGTGGGATCCTATGACCCATAAACTCATCAGAAGCAGAGATGTAGTATTTGATGAATCCTTTCTCATAAAATCAAACATGGTAGCAGTTGAAATGAGACAAGAACAAGTACCACAAATTCAACAGATTCAGTTGGAGGCTCAACGATATACAAGAAAGGAGCATGAAGAAGTTGCAGAGGAAGAAGATGAGGGTGCATAAAATTTTGAGGAAAATGTGGATATGCGACAACCATCTCTAAGAAGATATACACGAGTCAGGAATCCTCCTATAAGGTAGAACAATTATGTTTCATCCATGGCTTTGATTTCTAATGATGGGGAACCTAGTTGTTATTGGGAACCAATGGATGCTACTGAATGTGAAAAGTGGAAAATAGATGTGAAAGATGAAATGGATGCCTTAGAGAGGAATAAAACATGGGACCTGATAGAAATCCCTAAGGGTGGGAAGGTTGTTGGTTGCAAATGGTTCTACAAACTAAAAAATGGTGTTGATGATAAAGTTGAAAGGTATAAATCTAGAATGGTGGCAACAGGGTATTCTCGAAAGGAAGGTATTGATTTCCATGAAATTTTTTCACCACTTGTTAAGCTTGTTACAATTCATGTTGTGTTAGCACTAGTTGCATTACTTGGTCTTGATTTAGAGCAACTAGATGTTAAAACACCATTTTTACATGGAGATTTGGATGAGGAAATATATATAGAACAACCAGAAAGGTTTGTCTAGGATCACAATAAAATGTTGGTTTGCAAACTTAAGAAGTCATTGTATGGCTTGAAATAGTCTCTTAGGAAATAGTACAAGAAGTTTGATTCCTTCATGGTGAGCTAAAATTTCACAAGAAATGAGTCTGACCATTGTGTTTACTCCAAAATTTTAAATGAAATATTCATTATCTTGGGATTATATGTTGACGATATGCTTATAGAAAGAAAAAACATGGTTGATATCAACATATTGAAGGCTTAGTTGGATAGGAAGTTTGATATGAAGGATTTAGGAGCAACAAAAAAAATCTTCGGCATATAAATACATAGAGACGGGAAAAATGGTAAGCTATGGTTATCACAACAAAAGTATGTGGAAAAAATACTCATGAGATTTGGTATGAATAGAGTGAAACCAATAAATATCCCTTTGGCTTCTCATTTCAAGCTTTCTTCAAGTTTGTGTCCTAGTAATACAGAAGAAAATGATTATATGTCTCGTGTACCATATGTTAATGTAGTAGGAAGTTTGATGTATGCGATGGTAAGTACAAGACCAAATATTTCACATGTAGTTGGTGTTGTCAGTAGATACATGGAAAATTCAGGTAAAGAGCATTGGGAAACAATGAAATGGGTGTTTCAGTATTTGAGAGGCACAAGTGATTATTCTATCACCTATAATGGTAGCAGTGATTTAGTCTGTGGTTATGTTGATTCATATTTTGTAGGTGATTTGGACGAGAGGAGATCCACTTCAGGTTATGGCTTTAATCTTGTAGGAGGACCTATTAGATGGATGTCAAAGATTCAAAACATAGTTTCTTTATCCACTACAGAGGCAGGATATATAGATACCTCACATGCTTGCAAAGAGACAATATGGTAAAAGAGTTTGTTGGGTGATTTTGGAGGTATGCAGGACGAGGTGGAAGTATTCTGCGATAGCCAAAGTGTTATTCATTTGGCTAGAAATCTAGTGTATCACAATAAGACAAAGAATATTGCTATTAAATACCATTTTGTATGACAAGTTATTGATAAAGGTAAAGTAGCTCTAGAAAAGGTCCATACACAAGAAAATTGTGCAGACATGTTCACAAAACTAGTATTGTTAGAGAAGTTGTGGTGGTGTTTGGATTATCTTGGATTGAAAAATATGTGATGAATGATTCTGGACAAGGTAATTAGGTAAATTTGTTGTCAAGGTAGAGATTGTTGAATGGGTGACAACTGCTAGCAGATTTATGTTGGATTTTCAACAAGATTTCTGCTAGATCTCAACCAATTAACCCAAGATAATTAGATCTGGTAGTTGATTAATTAATAATTTCATTGGAAGAATTGTTATATATTGTAACTCGTAGATGCAAAAATATTTGTGAGAGGTGGTAAGTTTACTGCTGAGCTTTTGTAATCACCTGATTTCATCAATAAGAATATCAATTGCCATTGTCCCATGGATGTTTCCCTGTTAAGGGTTTTACCATGTAAATGTTGTCTCTTGTGTGATTGTTATTTGCCATTTTTTTTATTCTCTCCTATGTAATGGTTTCTCTATGAGATTAAAAGTTCAACATGAGTTTGTACTAATTTTTGAGATCTCTCACATAGAACCTATGCATACCCTACATAGGGGTATATTCCTAAAAACTCGACTATCAAACCCAAATTTAGGATATTTTATCCATTTCACTCTTCCTAAAAACCCTACCATCCAATTTTAGAATATTCTCTCCATTTCACTTCTCCACACATGGGTATGCCAAAAAAAAACCTATAAGTACACCACAATTTGTTCATCCCACCAACCAATATACCAAACAAAATGTCCTAGGACATGTTGACAACTATCGTCCTCCTCATGCACATGGTTTCTTCCTTGTGAATTGAGTTTAGAATATTCATATTAAAAACCATTTTGTTAGTTTTGTGCCCACCCCACCGCCTACCCCAAAACTCATCAAATCGTCTAGTATAAACTTACATGTAACCTTCTTGTAGAAATATTGGGTGAGAGAAGGCGATAGGTGTTACATCCTATTCTTCTGTGGTTGATGGTCTGAGGGCACTTAGAGAAAAAAAATCCCTAGCAAGAGTTAAGAAATGATTTTGGAAACACTAAATGTCAGAGGGGTGGGGGGAAGCTCCAAGTTCTTAGCCCTAAAAAGATTTTTAGACTTAATTAAACCAGATGTGCTACTGATATAAGAAACAATGGTCTGTGTAACAAAAGCTAGAGAAATTTTTGTTAAGTTACTTCCTCATTGGTTTTTCTGTGGGCTGGACTCCTTAGGACACTCTAGGGGGTTGTTAACAACTTGGAATCCAAGGAAAGTTGAATTCTCTGCCTTCTTGACTCCTGCAGGGATAACGCTGGAAGGTTTAGTTAAAGACTTGGATAGAATATTGAAGGTGATTAATTGTTATGGTATGTATTCTGACAGAGAGGTTTTTTGAGAAGTATTAAGAGAGACAATATACTTAAGGAACAAAACTTGGTCTTGGGTGAAGATTTAAATTTCACTACTTCCTGTAGAGAAGTGTGGGGAGTCCATGCCAGAGAAGATTCTTTACATCCATATTTTGGTGAGATGATAGAAGAAGAAGGGATGGTGGATGTTGAGCCTATCAAAGTTCTTCCTACCTAGAGATATGGTAGAGGAGTACATGACTACATACCAAAGTGACTGGATTGATTTTTTCTTTCAGAGGATCTTGCGCATGCAGGTTTGAGATATAGATCTTTGGTCTGCAACATAAAAATATCTGACCATATGCCGGTGATCCTCCACTTAGAATTGGAAAATAGTATAGTCAAGTATCCATTTAAATTCAATTCTATTTGGTTGGAAGATCCAGATTTTGATAATTTTGTTTGATCCAACTGGGTTGGATTGTTGGGATCAGAGAGTTTAAACTCGATGGATAGTTAAGGCTTTGGTGTATAACTCGGAGAAAAAAAAAAGCGTAAAGAAAAGGAAGAATTGGTAAAGCTTGAAGTAGAGTTGGATTCTTTGTATTTTAATCATCCTGGAGGGTTTGAGAAGGACGAGGATAAAGTGCTAACTGTAGAAAAAGAACAGAGGAAATTGTCACTATTGAGACAGGAAGAGGAAACATAGAGGCAAAAAAATAGAATTAGCTGGTTGGCATCAGGGGATAGGAATACCAAGTTCTTTCATGCGTATGCAATTTCCAGGAAACAGATCAACACTATTTGGGGGATTACTAAGGAGGAGGGATAGGTGATCTCTAGTAATCAAGGTCTACAATTAGAAGAAGTTGAGTATTTCCAGAATTTGTACAAGGCATAGCCTAATCTGGCCATTTCAGATCAACTAGAGGTTCTAAAAAATTATCCAAGGATGTTTTCAGAGGAAGATAGTCTTAGATTGTTTGAGACAGTTACATCAGTTGAAATTTTTTCAACTCTTAAAGGTTTTAAAGCATCAAAAAGTCCAGGCTCGGATAGCTGGACTGTGGAATTTTTTTTGGCTTTTTATGATATTTTGGGTGATGATATTTTGGGGATGGTGGAAGAGTCTAGGAAGAAAGGTAGGGTGTCTGGAGCATTGAATGCTAATTTTCTTGCTCTTATTCCTAAGAGTGAGAATCCCGGATCCTTTGGATATTTTAGACCAATAGCCTTATGTAATTTGGTTTATAAGATTATTACTAAAATTATTGCCAAAATAATTAAATCCACATTGTCCTTTGGGATCTCTAAGGAACAATTTGGTTTCCTTGATGGAAAAAAAATCATTGATTCTATTGGAATAGTGCATGAAGCATTACATGGCATTAAGGTGAAAAATAGTAAAGCATTGGTGCTAAAACTTGACTTGATAAAGGTTTATGACAAAGTGGATTGGGGATTCTTAAGGCTTGTGCTGCTACAGGTGGGAATGAGTATAGAAACAACTGGCTGGATGATGGGGTGTGTGACCTCTGTTAATTATGTTGTGTTGATAAATGGTAAGACTACTTCTTTATTTAAAAGTACAAGGGGATTAAAGCAAGGGTGTCCTATGTCTCCCTTGTTGTTTCTGCTTGTTGTTGAAGGGTTGAATAGAGCTATAAAGGAGAAAGTAAGGGAAAAGAAAATAGAAGGAATATTAGTGGCAAGAGGGATATGTATTACTCATCTGGTGTTTGTTGATGATGCCATCTTGTTTGGTAATGGTAATATTGTTAAGTGGGAAGTCTTTAAGGAGATTATGACACTTTTTTGTAAATCTACAGGTATGGATTTCAATCCTCAGAAATACTCGTTCCTAGAAGCTGGGTGGGAAGAAAAGGACTTAGCATTATTGAAATTGATATTTCCCTTTGAAGTAAAACCAGTGGATGATGGTTTTAAGTATCTTGGGTGTTTTTTGAAAACTAATTGTTATAATAAGTCAGATTGGAATTGGATGGTGAAAAAATTTGAAAAAAGGATTGCAAATTGGAGTCATAGATGGTTAAGTTTAGGGGGAAGGGTAACACTGGTCAAAGTTGTTCTTGAAAGTATTCCTATTTATTGGTTGTCCTTTGCTAAAATTCCAAAAAGTATATTAAATACTATCAGAAGAAGGATGTTTAGCTTCTTGTGGAATGGGAAAAAGATAAAAGAAGGGATACACCTGATAAGTTGGAATAAAATTGCTAAACCTAAAAAGTTGGGTGGGTGGGGCATTAAAAATATATTTTCTTTTGGGAAAGCCTTAGCAACAAAAATGTTATGGAGGTGTCTAATGGTTCCTGGTCTTTGGCATGAGGTGTCACTTAAAAGGTATCTTAGGAAGAAATAAGTGGTAGAGTGGTTCAGGGAAGGAAGGAAAAGATGGATTGGCATTTCTAATATTTGGAGAGCTCTTACCTCATCATTAGCCATAATAACTGTCTGGTTGGTATGGAAACCTGGAAATGGGAGAGAGATCAGAATTGATGTTGATCCATTGGTAGGGTCTCATACATACTTTAAGTTATCAAGGATTCTTATTCTAGTTCTAAAGGCACAAGGAATATAATTCTTTGCACAAGCAGGGAATCAAGACATGGAGAACACAAGGCACTCAAGATGGAAAAAGGTTGAGGAACTAGGCTTGGAAGGCGAACTTATAGAGGAATGGAATAATTATGTTAAAGGATTAGTGGGTTTGGGATTTGAGTTGAACAATGAAAAATATATATGGTCATGGGATACTAAAGGAGGTCAGGTAACAAGAAAAACAAGCTTATGAAGTTCAGTGGGTGGAGAGAGTAGTAGCAGAACCCGTTTTCTGGTATAGTGACCTATGGAGATGGCAGTTACCTTTAAAAATTAAACTTTTTATGTGGCTCTTACTTGAACAAAAAATTCTCACTTGGGAGAACTTATACAAAAGAGGTTTTTTAGGGCCTAGCAGATGTGTCTTATGTAGGATGCATGAGGAGAATTTGAAACATCTTTTTGTGGATTGTACCTTCATCAATAACATTTGGTCTACAATACAAAAGGAATTAAATCCAGAGAGTGCTTGGGTAGGAGAGCAGGTTGTAGATTGTTTTGAAAAATGGATAAAAAAGAGGGAGAAATGGAAAGAAATACCTCGTTACATTTGTTGGGAGGTGTAGAAACATAGAAATCTAGCTATTTTTTAAGATCAACCACTAAATAAGGTCAAAGTGTGTAACAATATTCTACATGATTTGGGTGAAACAAAAGTAACTAACTCTCCTAAGGCTAGTAGGATAGATAGACCACCTTTATTAGATTAAGTGGTACTAATACCAGGGGCGAACCATTAGCTTTATGGTGTTTACTTTACTTTGCTTGTTACAAAAAGATAACAATGTTACAATTAGTCACTGACTCAAAGATTATTATAAAATGGTTTACTAATGTAAATAATTTAGAATGTTGAGAAGGAGTTTTATACAACTAAAAGCCCAATATATAGAAAGCTTACAATCAAGAAGCTGATCAGCTTTCAAAAGAAAGAAGCTGATCAGCTTTCAAAAGAAACACTTCTACTTGATGAGGAGGACATTTACTATGCAGCCGGTTCTGAAGGAGAAACAAAAAAACTTTGAAATAATGGAAATCAATTAATATAGCATATTTGCAAAGGAAAAGATTCTCGAGTCATATAGCTCCTCCACGCCATGGAATTTCGCATTTTCCAGGTAAGATTCTGTCTGGAGAATAATTTAATGGACAGCTATCCCAAAAAGCTCTTCCAAGCAAAATAGCTGCATGACTCCATAATACGAGGGAGATTTCAAAGGCACGTAATGCAAGCTTAAACAGATATACTCCTTTTAACGAGCTGTGGAACGATTCCAATAAATCCAAATAACTCCTCTAGAAGTCTAAACTGCTAGCCGCTGACATCAAACGGAAGCAGGGAATCCCACAAATTTATTGCAAAAACCAGAAAGAGGAATAGGCTGTATTCCCAGCAAGAAAAAAAGATGTCGAAAAGAGTTACGAATCTCATGCAAAACATCGAAAAGAGCTACGAATCTCATGTAAAACAAGGAAAGTCAATAATGGAATGAAATTGAAACATTGTTTGATCTTTACAGAACCTAGTTTTAAAAATGCAGATATATCCTTAAGAACTCCAGGTAATTGCTGCCAGAACCCTTATCGTCAGAGATCAAACGCCCGCCCAAAACAAGAAGCGAACTACAACGAATTACGGCATAAAACAGTAAGTTACTTGAAATTCGAAATGAAAGATCTATATGGCGGCCGAGAAACATCTTCTTAGCGCAAGTCACAAAAACTACATTCGGACAAAATGAAGGGATATTGGCACAATTATTAACTGTCTAATTAAGAGTTGAAAGCCTTTTCTTTTTTTTCTTTCCAGTACTAAGAAATATACAGATTTAAGATGGTTTAAGCCGGCTTCAGGAAAATAAAGTCGCAAGGTTTAGGTTACAATCTCGAAGTCATTTAAGGTTTTATCTAATTCTTTAAGTACTGATACGGATATCAGAACTTTACGACAATCTTTAATAAATAAACTTGTATTTAAGACGATTTTGTGTAAGCTTTTTTTCCGTGACATTTAACAAATCCAATCCAGGTCTTGTCCACAATCTTTACCAAAACTACTTCCGAAAATCCAGTAGTTTTTTCGAACTGTCCAAGGGATCACAGCAAGAATCGAAAGGGATCACAGCAAGAATCGAATTGCAGCGGGAAAATATAAATTCCAAAACTTTCGAACTCCGAATCCGATAAGCAGACAGAAAGACCTCCAACCTAGCGATTCCTTGGGAAAAAACTCCAGACTAACACAACGCCAGTGCAATTTAACGGTATTTACGAAAGTTTTACTAAATATCTGTCTCGAGAAACGCCTTAGCCTACTGAGTGCAAGATTGCACGAAATTGAACCAAATGCAACAAGATTGTGCAAAACGAGAAGAAAAATGTACCTTATGTCGAATTTCGAGCGGAAAAAGAGCCACATTAGTGCGCAGAACACCGCGAAAAAGGCACACCGGGTCAAAATCTTGCCGGTTGCACAACGGCGTCAAAATTTTAGAGAAGTTGCAGCAATCGTTCTCCAAATCAGCAAATTAAATCAGAGACCATTAGAGGACTGAGTGACTCCAGTTTTCACTAGGATAAATAAATTAAATCAAAATTGTTTATCGGGATCGATTGAACACGTGGCATTCAAACAGCCGTTTGATAACATTATTAGTGAAAGTAGCGGCTAGTTAAACAAAAATAACGGTGAAAAGAGGAACCGAACGGAAATAATTGCGCTCTCAAACGTTTAATGCTGTTTTTACAGCGTTTCACAGTTATAAAGATTTAATTATTTATTTGTTATAAAGATTTAACTATTTATTTGTTTCTGTGTATTCAATTTCAACATATAAAATCATCAACATATTTTAAAAATATTAAACCATTAACATATTTATCATCATTTATTTTATTATTTTTATTAAAAAATGTTTATGAAGATGAGCATTGATAAAGTGTTTAATTGTAATTTTCACTTAAATAGTATGCTAAAAATAAATGTAATATTTATAAATAATTAAAAAAATTACAAATAAAACAATTATGACAAAGCCGATCAATATTTTAAAACAGTTTGTTTCATAAGTCGTTCGAACTTTAATGGATTAAATTAAAAGGTTGAAGAATGAAATAATATAGCATGTTATTTTGTTTTTTATTATTTAAATAATTTATATTTAATATTTATATTCTTTTAACAATATATTTTATTTGAATTTGGGTATAAATATGTACGGAAAAGTCTTTTATAATTAATGATATTTAAAGACAATCTTTGCGTTGGCATGGATTGTGCTAAATAATACAATATAAGAAACAAAAAACAAAAATAAGATATTATTTAAATTATAATAAAAATATTAATATTAAATTATATTATTTTAATTTTAATAAAAAACAGTAATATCGACATTAAATAAAATTACAAGGAAAAGCACTAACAGCGAAAAATGGAATTAGTAAGGAGGGATGTGGGGTACTCCACAGAAGGCGCACTAATCCCTGATATCCCTAAAAGTTCTTCCACTCAAAACTGCTGCACAACTCTTCAAAGTCTTGTAATGCAAGCTTATGCAGATATATTCCCTTTCAGCAACTCTGGAACGATTCCAAGAAATTCAAATAAATCATCAATACGTCCAGGTAATCGGAGGTAATCGTTGCCAGATCCATACCGTCCAGCATCAAAAACCGTAAAAATACAATAAATATCACAAAGTTGATTGAAATTGGAAATATGACAAAACAGTGGCTGTTTAAGAACATCTTCCAAACACAAGTCATACAATAAAATTAAATTGTTGAAATGTGACAACCAATTCACGGTTGTTTTCAACAAGATAGTATTCTTGGGTTTTAGTTAAAATTAATTAGCAATAATAGGGGCAGCATTCAATGTATTCAGCATTCAATGTATTCAGTTTTATGTAACTGAAGAAGGAGTTGTATAAATGTGAATGGCTTAAAAGCATTTGAGATCATAAGCTGGCTGTACGACTGCAGTCTGGATGTAATCTCCTGCTTACTGATAATAGAAAGACTTCGCCATTGTCCAGTGGATGTTTCCCTCTGAAGTTAGAGGGTTTTACAACGTAAATCTTTTATCTATTGTGTGATTGAATCTGCTGTGCATCTGTCTGTTTCTACTGTGTGTTAGATCTCGGTGGGCTTATAGCCCAACAAGTGGTATCAGAGCTTCAAGGCTGGAGATCCGGGTATCAAAGACCATCCCAGTGGATTCGATGAGCAGAAAGATGGTGATGCTGGAATTGTTGCCTGCACAGAGGACGGGTGCAAAGTGACTACAATTCACTAGCCAAGGCGGCAGAGAACACAAAGGTGTCGTCGTGAATGACGATGTTGTGTTGGTGGAGTTGTATTATCTGTGCACAGATTGAAAGAAGGTGGATGGGAGCGTCCCAACAAAACCAGATTGAGATATCATTGCAGCTGTAGCGTTTTTTTTCTTTGTTGGAGTAGTTGATCACTGAAATTTGTGACAATACGTTGATCTAATTGAAGAATACATAGGGCTTGTTGGTCTAACCCGACGGATGTGGAGAGGACCTGCACTCAATGAACGAGGCGGTGTTACAGAGAGGACTCCATCGAGCTTTTTGTAGAAGCTGCAAAAATTGAAAATTACTTGTGCTAGGAAAGAGTGCGGGTCTACAATTAAAGATTGACCTAGTTTCTCATTTGCTACACGGTTCTCTTGTTGTGAAATCGCAGCTGCCTGCGTGAGGAGTCTAGATCTCAGAGAAGCACTTGAACATGCAGCCATTGTTGCTGACAGGGGAGACACGTTGCTGTACCTACAAGCCATATGGAAGATGAGAGTCTTGTAGATGCTTGTGCTAATTGGAAGAAAGGCATGGTAAAGAGGATTATTTGGTCTGTGGAGTCGCATATCAGAGCCAGAGCCAAGTGGAATTCGCGTGAGGCATGAAGCATGAAGCGTGAGAAGTGATGGTGATCTAGAGACTGCCTGAGGCGTGTGCGGTGAGCTCCAAGAAGTCTGCCAGGAGAACCACGAAGGCTGCAGAGAGGAGCCACCATTTTCTAGGATACATGATTCAGAAGAGGTAGCGGTGGTTGAGATCGTTGCCATCGCGTGAGGCAAGCACAATTAATATTGCAGGAGGAGGCCCACGCTTCTGGAGGGAGCGGTGCCTGACTGGAAATGCTTGTGTATGGGCAGATATTGACAAAGGGATGTGTTCCGATGGATGTCACTGTTGTGCATTGCCCGATTAAGGAACCGTCGCTGGTGCTAACGCTGGAGAAAAATGCCATCACTGCTATTGAAAATACAGGCCATGGACGAGTAGATGTGCTCTAGAGCTCGTTGGTAGTTGATGAACACAACAGTGCCACTGCAGTCAAAATGAGAGCTGCTATTTTCAATTTGCATTGAATGGAGTTGCCAGTGTGTATTCAATGATAAAGAGATCTGCATAGGATAGCACCCACGTGGAGGATAGGAGCACTAGATCTCTTGCCTATAAAACGTTGATGTGGGGGAAATGTAATTCCAGGGCTTCTCTCACCAGCGTTGTGGAAATATGAGATCTTTTTGAGACCAAAAAGGATGGACAATGTGTGGAGACGGAGCATGGACTGGATGTGAGGTCCAGACCAGTTTCTCACACATGTGAGGTCTAGACAGTGTTGGAGGTGTAAGCACAAAGGGGTAGAGATGATCATCCTAGAACAAAAAATGGCAAAACGGGAAGAAGGTGATGGTTAAGTTACCACATGAACATTTTTTTTTTTGGAGTTGTAAATGAAAAATTTTGCATGTAATTGGGCATATGGCTATAAGACCTGAATAAGCATGCGTACCCCTTGTATTTTGTCGGTAAAGTAGGCTGATAGGGGGTTGGTTTTGGGTCAGTCCATGATATTGCATGTAACAAAACTTGTTCAAAGGCTTGGGGAACTCTACGGAAATCGACCTGGAGGTGAGCGATGAACGCTTACTTGACCTGTTAAGATGGAGCATAGATACTCCATTGAAAGTTGCTTTGAGCTGGTGACAAGCTCACTTGGTTGGCTTCTTCTGTTTTTTGGCAAAGGTTGGAGCATTGAATTTTCTCAAGATCGTGATAGGAGAGTTGTTTGCAAAGCTCAAGTAATTATTGTATGGCCTAAAACTCGAAGAGGCAAGTTTGTACAAGATGTTAAATCCTTCATGGTGAGCCAAGTTTTACAAGAAGTGACTGTAACCATTGTGTTTATGGTACTCACTATCTCGGTGTTTAGATTGTTGACAGTATGCTTATAGCAAGCAATGGCATGGCTAAGATCAGAAGGTTGGCTTAGTTGACTAGGACGTTAGAGATGAAGGATCTGGGAGTGAAAGATTGATGATTGCGATGAACATATGAGATATTTCACATACAGTTGGTGTGGGTGCTTCGGTTCTGAAAGTACCGGTATCACCTATCTTCAGCTTGCAAGAAGGCGATGAATGGACAATAACATGATATCAATTTAATTGTTATCAAGATAAAGATTGTTGGAATGTGACAACCAATTCACGATTGTTTTCAACAAAATAATATTTTTGGGTTTTAGTTAAAACTAATTAACAAGAATAGGGACAGCATTCAATAAATTCAATTTTATGTAACTAAAGGAAAAGTTGTATAAACGTGAATGCCTTAAAGACATTTGAGAGCATGGGCTTCGAGCCCTCTCCCGAGCTGCCCAACTGCAGTCTCGATGTAATCTCCTGTTTCCCTCTGGAGTTAGAGGGTTTTACCACGTAAATCTATCTTTTGTCTACTATGTGATTGAATCTGCTGTGCATCTGTCTGTTTCTGCTGTGTGTTAGATCTCGGTGGGCTGATAGCCCAACATAAATTCCCACAAGATAGAAGGGATATTTCAACAGAATCTGACTATCAAAGCAGGCGCTGAAAGATTTTTTTCTGTTTTCTTGCGAGACCTAAAGGTACTTTGAAAAGGCTTCAGAAAAATAAAGTCGCAAAGTTCTGGGCGCCATCTCGAAGAAATAAACGCGCACTTAGGGTTTTAGCGGATTCTTTATATACTGATACGGATATCAGACCTTCACTACAATTTTTGATAAATAACTCACATTTAAGACCACTTTGTTTAAGCTTTAAAGTGTTCTCCAGTATTTAAGCTTTGTTCCATGACATGAACAAATCCACTGTCAGTTAAGGTCTTGTTCACCATCTTTACCAAATCTTCTTCCGAAAATCCAGTAATTTTACCAAACTGTCTGAGGGATCACGGCAAAAAAGTCGAATATCAGCGAGAAAGTAGAAATTCTAAAACTTTCAAAGTTCGAAGGCTGAAGCTGAAAAGAACACACAAGACAGCTGCAACCCTAAGGCATCGCGATTCCCTGGAAAAACGCACCAGCGGAACACAATACGACAGTGAAATTGAATGATATTTGCGCAAGCTTCCAAATACCTGTTCAAAAAACACCGAATCCTCCTAGAGTTCGCCCCCATAGCCATATCCCGCCCCGAATGCACAAAATTAAACCAAAATGCAACAAGATTGTGCAAAACGAAAACGAGCAGAAAAAATATAACTAATGTCGAATTTCAAGCGGAAAAAGCGCTACAATAGTCCTCTGAACGCCCAGGAAAAAGGCAAGCCGAGTCAAAATCTCGCCAGGAAATCAAAAACGGCTCAAAATTTGGAGAAGTTGTAGCAATCGGTCTTCGATTAAGCAATCCCCCTCCCCTTAGGTCATTGTCTTGCGAGGGTATGAGAACAGACAGGCCTAGAACCGACGTCATTCTCCGCAACGGACGGCCCAGATCGTCTTCACTGTCTCGCGCTTCTCTACGTCGTCCGATCGCTGACTATGAGATGCCTAATATCCGTGGCAAACACGTTCACGAAATTAAGGTTATTTAGTCACGGCGGAGGCACGTCAATAAAAATGGACACGCATGAGCCACGTCATCAAGGTCGGTATTCGCGTTTGATAATTGTCACTCTACGTTTTTCTCATGGTTAATTAGTTAAACATTTTTAGGTATTTATCATGGAACATTTGTGACCCCAGCAGAATAAAAAATACAGGTGAGAAGACTCACGGAACATTAATGTGACTTTCCAAAGCATTGTTTTGTTAGAAGTCTATCCCAGGATCGACTTATTACAGCTGGCCAAAGTCTCGATGGAAATTGATCCATGGTAGGTTAGTATGCTGGGTGAAAATAATAGTCCCTAATAACTTTTGTTTTGGGATAAGGGATAACAACTAACAACTTGACATAGACATATGCTCTTCTATGTTCTTGTTATAGGTTAGATAGTTAGAAAAATGTAAATCAAAGTTTCAATTAAGGGATAACAACTAACAATTTGACATAGACATATGCTCTTGTTAGAGGTTTTTAGATACTTAGAGAAATGTAGATCAAAGTTTCAATTAAGGGATAACCACTAACAACTTGGCATAGACATATGCTCTTGTTAGAGGTCTTTAGATAGTTAGAGAAATGTAGATCAAAGTTTCAATTAGATTTATTGGTAATAACTTTTCCTTTGGGATTTGGGACAACAACTAACAACCTGGCATAGGCATAAGTTCTACCTGGTATAAGCATAAGTTCTTGTCGGAGATCTTTAGATAGTTAGAGAAATGTAGATCAAAGCTTCAATTGCTTATCGAGATTCCTTAGTCATAATTAAGGCTGAGGATGGGAAGTCGATTCCAGTGAATAACATCTTAACCATGGTGATTTCTTGTGCAAAGGAGGAAGCTATGTCATTTGAACCAATCACCTACTATCATGTGAATAGTGAGAATAATCAAGATACATATTCATGGGCCAAATTGGCCTCTTCCCTTGAATGAGATGTCCTTGTTAAAAATGGGGAGAGAACCACTTATCAAATCCCCTAATTGTGAGTAATATGGATCACTTTAGTTTTATTGCTCACATGGACCCTCACTTAACAGTTCAATCTAATGGCTTTGGGAGGAGTGTCTTAAGGGAAATTCTTGGTCCTTATCACATGTCTTGGTCCTTATCACATGAGACGCTTCCTCTTGGCTATGGCTAGTGAAGGTGCAACATAATAATCTTGTGTTAACATTGTGGGATTACGACAAGCATGACAATGGGATTGGGGAGGATTTGCGGTGGAGAATTGAATGTGTAGGGACTTCAATTATGTCTTTGTAGGCTATCGATCTGGAACATGGATAACTCTCTATTTAAATTTCGAATTGATACCGATATGGTTAAGAAGCTTAAGGATGTGGAATCTCTGAGTTGGGTTGGGCTCTCATGCCTCTTCATTCTTTGGCATTTCCTTTTGAAGTTTGAAATTTAGTTAGAGTTCTCTAGGTATCCGGAGACGGAAGCAACTTTTCCTTTTCAATTATGTCGTGCTCTGGTTTGTTCTCCTTATGGTTTTTCTGTCAAATTAATTTTCATTAAAAACCTCTGTGATAGGATTGTATTTGTGGGTGTTGAATTGAATAGTGTGAGACTACATACTTGGTCCATGATGGTTGCTTGGGTGTTGGGTATGCTCTTTGGATCCTCAATCTAATTTGTGGTGTTTTATATGTTGGTTTGGCTTTGTTGCGACAAGCATTTGGCTCCTTTAGTTCTTATCTTTAGCCCATCGTATGATTTATGCAATTTTATTTTGTGTGTGGCTTCAAAAATCAATATGTTTTCTTCCAGGAGATAGTCATTTGTGCAGGTTTATGTTTATTAATGAAGGTTTTGGCCACCTCAATTTAAGGCCATTGGTTGGTTGGAGTAATTGGTTAAGTGTGCTAATTTGTAGGACATTGTATCAGTTACATTCTTCCTGATATGCATTGTATCAAACAAATGAGCTATTTGTAGGTTCTCATAGTAGGGCAACCCACTGAATTATATGAGGTAATTTTTTATTCCTTGTGGAAGATTCCCATCAATGCCTTGACAACCTTTATGAAACATAAATGAATTAATTATACAACAATAATTGTTAGATACAGTGAACATAATTCAATACAAATAAAAATTGCAAAACATTTTGTGTGAGACATAGTCGAATTGCTTACCTCGATGATTTCTATTATATGCCAACTTCTATAGCTGAGATGTCATTCTTTGTTCTTTTATTGCAGTCTATTCTTTCCCATTGAAAATATGTTTTTTTGTAGTTCGATGCCTATGGTTCTTAGGGAGGAAGTGCCTATACTCATCAAACACATCATTTCTTAAACTTCTTGAACGATAAGATTTGATCCTAGGACCACAAACTGGACATGAAAATTTACCCTTCATTTGAAGACCTGCATGATATGGTTTAATAATACGATAGGTAATATTTTTTTTTTTTTTATGCTGGCGGAATCGGCAACTGGGCCGGTCTCGTACTCGCGTGACACGGGGTCGATTCTGACCGCTACCACTATAACCTCCAGGTGCCATACGTATGCCCCTTCCGTAGGCACGGGTAAGTCGGGGGGATTTGAACTTGGAACCTCATCGTACATAACACGCTATATCACGACACTTGCCAATTGAGCTGCCCCCCGGGGGCTAATACGATAGGTAATATTAGTTAAATAACAAAGAATTGATATTAGAAACATGCATAATATTTTCATAAAATTATATATTATTCAAGTGCAGTAGTGTGATGTTACATACAAAAAAAATGTGTTAGCCTTGGGGCATCATGAATTGTCCATGTAAGTCTTCCATGGAATTGAAATTTATTTTTCCCTATGGTCTAGAGATGTCCATAGTGATTCCAGCCCATAAATTTAGTAGCTCATCGAAAAAAGGCTCAATATATACACTCATATATTTCATTTGGTACTTACCTAATTGGTTGAAAGTACATATAATTCACACATTGTTTATGTATAAGAAATAATGCATTAATAACGAATAAGAGTACAAAAGAAATGGCACTACGTTCAAACAAATATTGTAAACAAATACCTGGAACAATCATTGCCAACATTGCGTGATCCCTCTTTATTGACATCCAAGGAGGAAGGTTATTGTTTATAACAAAAATAGGCCACACTGAGTAAATAGATATGAGCTCACCAAATGTATTAACACCATCAACTCCCAATGAAATCCTAACATTACAAGGTTCTTCCTTAAAATCGACCATCTTTCTTCGATGTACCTAAATGAAGAAGCATCTGCAAGCATTTGAAGAACACCATCTTCACTTTTGTGTCGTGCATGGTAATCCATAAACGGTGTTATGATTTCACACCTAAACAATAGTTGCAAACGTGGAAATTTATTGAAATATGATGAAGAACCTTGTGAAGCTGTAACAACCCAAATTGATTAATTTTATCATAGTTTTTAATTTTAATTTAATTAATTATTAAAATATATTAATAAGTATTTTTACTATTTTATTATTAAAAGGTCGGTGAAGTAATTAATGGGGGGATAAGGTTGTTGGGAATTAATGAGGGGGATTTGAGAGAGGAGGGTAAGAAAGAAGGGGAGGACTTGGAAGAGGCATCTTATTTCTGTTTGAGGATTTCTGAATTTCAAAAGGGAGAGGAGGAGGAGGAGGAGGAAATTGGAGAAATGGTTTTTGGGAAGCTCTCTTAGGGCACTAGTGTTGCTGGGAATTTTAGGCTCGGGGCCTAGAAACTGCAAGGATTCCTGGAGCTAGGGAGTCGAAGAGGTTGTTCCTAGTTGGCTGGGAGGTTAATATTCAGTGTAGGCAAGAACAAGAACAAGATCAAACAGAAAAGGGACTAGATAACCAACCTGAAGGTGAAGGTATGTATTATAATGTTGTTTTCATTATTCTGCTTATTATGTTGTTACTGTTTATTACTCGTTTATTCCAAGTATGAAATTTTTTTCAGTCATTTCAATATGATATTGTTGAAATTATTTATTTATTTTCAATCGTGAAATAGGTATGCTTTACATTTGGTATCAGATCTTAGACTCAAACACTATTGCAAAAAAAAGGGCCATCATATTTATGTGAACTACTCTAAACAATTAGTAAAGTGATTCTTGCAACCATGTACAAAACTTTGGCTAAGCCATGTCTTAAACCCATGTATGTAATGGAAGCCTTTGTATGGGTGAACAAAGATCAAAATAATAAATGTGTGATTATATGATGATATGCATGTGTACCTAGCTAGATTAGAAGATGATAATGAGTGCAAAAGTAGTTAATTGAAAATATGCATTTATTAAAAAAAATAAAAATAAAAAATTAATTAACCAGTTTTTACATGAAATGGTAAGCAATTTATAAGTAGAGAAAAGAGCTCTAAATGATAATGCTAATGAATAGAAAGGTATTATACAATATGCTGAATGTATCTTTTAACATCCAGACTCTCCATGTAGCAATTTAGTTTTCAATTCTTGACACCTTAAGAAAACGAGGAATATATTATCAAAGCTTGTACAAAAACCACCTGTAACAAACAAACCATTGCATTACTCTATTTCTTGCCCACTACCACCAGTAACAAACAAACCATTGCATTACTCCCTTTCTTTCCCACTAGCGAAAGTTGTTAGCTTAGCTTAGTCTTTGGCGGAAAAATATTTCGAGAGAAAGAAATATAACACAAGCTATTATTGTTGCTAGAGTGCAGCCCATTCAGGTGGTTGTCTTCGTTTGAGAGAAAAAAAAAACCAATCTTTCTAGGAAAGTCGTAAGACTACTCTGTTACTCCAACTCATACATTTGACTAGCTAATGTTAAAACATGGATCCCATTATATATGAGTGTCCTTTCCAACAAAGTCTTTAAAGAAGCATCTATCCTTTGAGTTAGCACTTCCAATTTTATAGAGGAATGAGGAAACATATGTTTCCCAGCTAGCAAAGGCCAAGTAACTGGAAGAAAAGGATGTAGATGAAACAAAAAAAAATGCATGATTAATCAATCTAAATTCTCAATCCTAGAGAAGAAGAAGAAGAAGATTCTTTTGATACTATTTAATAGAAAACAGAGATAAAGACGTATCTCTAGAAAGAAGATATAATGGAAAAGACCAAAATCCTTTAAATCTATTGAAGGATCATATTCCATCTTTCATTAAGATAACCCTAACATGATACATACGCTACTATCAAGACAATGAACAATTTGAATCCCAGTTTTCCATTTACAATGCAATGAATTGGTAATCCAATTCAATTACGTGAACGCTAAGGGAACTCCATCCGTCCATCGAGAGGTAGACAAGGGAAGGGACCCATTGGGATTGGAGTCTCTATCCTATGCTCAGATGCACAGATCCATCCATACAAGCGAGATATCCATACCAATCCGTGAGCACAGAGATATATTTCCTCTTGGAAATTGTTTTAATTGATTTCTCATAATTGATTTATTTATTTTGAGAAATCGCAACAGAGATATTCATTTGAGTCGGCATATTTTTCTAAACTATTAATTGTTCTCCGGGAACTGTTATCTCTACACACATGAGCATTGTACCCTCCTTATTTCGGCCCACAATGGATCGATAAGTCATACCAGTCAGTATGTCAGTAGAAAGAATAGATGTGATTTGTAAATGAAGGATTCATGTGGCATGATTGATTTAATGGGTGCTCGACATTCTATCAGATGGAAGAAAATAAAATGTATCTTATACTCCAATGATATTAAATAAACCATAGATTTGAATTACTGACAAGAAAGCGATACACGTCATTGAAAATATCCTTATTGCAATTAAAGCCTATTAAAAACCATAATTTATGGTGACAAAAGAACCTTTGGTTTAGGAGCAAAAAAAAACAACTGGATGTGTGTGAACTCTTTGAAATCTCAGGCAGAAAGGAAAATCACGGGGTCCATGCATACCCATTTCTTTACGCTTGGACGCCATTCCTTAGTGGCATAAAGACCACATTTCAGACCTGTAATAAGTGAGAGCATGAACGAGAATTATAGTCTAAGGACAATGCTATAATAAGAGAGTTAATTACATTAGAGAGATGATCAAAGTCAACAACGATTGTTTATCATTATCAAGATATCCTAGGTGGGATTGTATGCATGACTTAAGGAAGTTTATATCAAACTCAATATAAGATTCACTTAACTAGAGAACAGATGATGAGCTAACGTTCTAGCTAGTGAACAAACAAATAGACTATACTTTATATATGGGGGTCATATATGGAACTTAGGAAGAATAAATCTATAACGAAAGTGTGTCTTATCATTAATTAAATTAAAAGTGACAATAAAATAGAGTCGAGACACGGTAAGGTGTTTACTAAATAGGGGTAGTTGTAATCAATATATTAAATAGCCTCAACATGTTTTAATCAGTGAAGGTACAATGGGACCAATATAGAATAGGGTTTGCTATCCTAGAAGACAGATATAAGTTGTGTCATGAATTTTTCCTTATATTGAGAATGACCATAACTTCGAGAAGAAGTTTTGTTTTGAAGGGTGGGTGTATGTAATGCCACCTTTTGACTTAGATAACTAGAATTACTTAAGGTCTAATCATCTTTATTTTCTATTCACTGTGAAACTATTAATGATACACTTTAACTTTTAAGATGCATGAACCTATGTGAATGACGATTCTATGAATGTTTAACATTATTTGAATGATGATGAATATTATGCAATCTATTATGTGAATGTCAATTCTATGAATGTTTAACATTATTGAATTATGGGGATATTATGCAATCTATTTCTAACTTGAAATTTTTGAAATTTAAAGTTGTTGGTACGTGGATACCGAATTGAGATTATGGTTGAATGCATTTACATGATGATAATGCATAGATATGTATGAGTTTGTGTTATAGACTAATCTGCAGGTCAATGGGCTATGAAATAGCCAAAAGATAATGATAATAAAAGTTGATGTCGTGAACACCGATCGAGAAACCATATGGTATGAATCTTTATATGTGAAATTGTGTTGGTTCAAATGCATTGCTATGATATATGGACCAATGTAGGTTTTTCAGGTGGTGAGACTGCCTAAAACTGAATATGCGATGACAAAATTCCCAACAACACAGTGCCACTGTATGTTCCATGGAAGGGTGTGGACCCTAGTCCTATTAAGAGGGGTGGAGGCATTTCCCACCGTGTATCCTCTGAAACCTGGAGTCATGGGAGGACGGTGTTAGCTCATGCTCCCCTAGACGTGTGATGATGAATATCAGTTGCCTGCCGGGGAAGTTTGGTCAAGAGAGTTGACACTTCTGCTTACAGGTTCTATTTGGAGTTAGGTCAATATAGTTGACGCTCCAAGATAGTCCAACAGAGGAAGGATAGGGATGGAAGATGGAAGTAAGTTAGGGAGGAAGGATGAATATAAGTAGTTGAGAGTGTGTGGGGATTTCGCCTTATAGAAAAATTTCTTGATTTCCTCTTTTTGAAAAATAAAAATATATGTGTATATGTATATTTATATTTACTTAACTAAAATAAAATTATCTAAGTGAATGTAGCTTGTGCTAAATTGTGGTAAATGAGGAATTTCGTGAACATTTAAATAGTTTACTATCTTTTATGAAATGAATGGTATTGTTGATTGGATTGGACACATACAAGAATTACTTTAGGTGTGATAATTATTTTCGTTAGTACATGTATGAGTCCTGTATGTGCTAGCTACACATGTATGCCTTGCACATGTGCACTGGTATGTATAAGTGTTTTTAAATTGATGATGTTGATTATTTGATGCGAATGTATGAATCATGTGTCGTTACCCTTGTATTGTAAATTACTCTAACTTCAAGATGAAGTTTCTTGAAGGGTGGGTGTATGTAACAACCCAACTTGATTAATTTTATCATAGGTTTTAATTTAAATTTAATTAATTATTAAAATATTTTAACAAGTTTTTTTATTATTTTATTATTAAAAGCTGGGTGAAGTAATTAATGGTGAGATAAGGTTGTTGGGAATTAATGGGGGAATAAGGTTGTTGTGAATTAATGGGGAGATAAGGTTGTTGGGAATTAATGGGGAGGATTTGAGAGAGGAGGATAAGAAATAAGGGGAGGACTTGGAAGAGGCATCTTATTTCTGTTTGAAGATTTCTTAATTTCAAAAGGGAGAGGAGGAGGAGGAAATTGGAGAAATGGTTTTTGGGAAGCTCTCACAGGGCACTAGTGGTGTTGGGAATTTTGGGCTCGGGGTCCAGGAAACTGCAAGGATTCCTGGAGCTAGGGAGTTGGAGAGGCTATTCCTAGTTGGATGGGAGTTTAATATTCAGTCTAGGTAAGAACAACAACAAGATCAAACAGAAAATGGACTAGATAACCAACCTGAAGGTGGATGTATGTATTATAATGTTGTTTTCATTATTCTGCTTATTATGTTGTTACTGTTTCTTACTGGTTTACTCCAAGTATGAGAAAATTTTCAGTCATTTCAATATGAGATTGTTGAAATTATTTATTTATTTTGAATCTTGAAATAGGTAGGCTTTACAGAGGCACCTTTTTTGTTACTTGATCGGTTTGATATCTATTGATTAATTTGACATTGCAAACATTTAGTTTCCAATGTATATTTTCCATAATATATAATATGATCATTAGGACATGCATCAATATCCTAATACTCCATTCCAATATCTTTCATAATGGTAGATAACTCTCGGTATATGCAAGGTAAATTATTTGACGGTGGTAAGAAAAATTCACCTAACAATCTACATAATAAAAAACAACTACGCAATGTAAATAATAGTGATCATAAATATTGCCTCCTTAATATATTACACATTAATTGACACTAAAAAAATAGAAAAATAATTTTGACCTACCTAGATGTGACAAAATATATCATTACGTACCTTAAAATTTTTGTGAGACAAGTGTTTGACAAACCATTCAATACCTTCAAGTTCACCAACAACATTATAGCTGAGAGAACATTTGTTCTTGAGACTTCATAAAGGGGTTGTTTTGCCTTCTCAAGAAAAGGTATATCATGAATATCATCAAAGTTGTCATCCTCATTGATAAGAGAAAATATGTCCTGGATCAATCTATTTGTCCCATCATTTGGCTCAACAATATTATTGGTGTCATATTCTAATTCCATAGAATTAACTTGATCATGATGATCTTCAATATCCATATGACCATCTTCCTCAACCTGTACAAAAATATTTCTACTACTACTAGGCATTCCATATTTCTCCAACAAAAGACACCTAGGAGGATTTTATTACAAAAATTAATCAATAAAACTCATGTATATAACAAATATTAAAACAAAAGAAAATTTTATAAATACAGTGAATACAAATAGTACAATATATAATAATATTGAATAAATTACCATGGGGAGATATGAGAACCCCCTTTCAACATGCCCATATTTCCAACAATGTGTATTAACAGTGTTAAATAGAAGTATTCTTTTGTTAAAGCCCCTGCATTTATTGCAAGGGCATTCAAGTTTCACATTTTCCTTTGCCTCCAATGCCACCTTTAACCTAACAATCTTGCTTTCATTTTCTTCATGATATGTAATGTTGTTATTATTATTTGGCATTGGGATTTCCTATTAGAACAAAAACCACTATAGATGCAATATTAGTACAATATACGAATATTTTCTTACAGTACAAATATCGTCGAATATTGACCCCATTTATTTGTCTGAATTTAATTAAGCCATTGTCATGATTGATTTACTAAATGTTTGTAAGAGTACTACTCAACAATTACTCAAGAGATCGAAATTAACCATATAAATATATACATTTTTACCACATAAGCTTCAAAGCTTCATTATAAGAAATTAAGTAAATCATTGAACAATTATAAAAGAGAACTAATCCAATATAAGCAATTGAGTAGACATGTTCATACTTATTTCCTAGAGAAATTAAACTTTTGTCCCCACAAAAAATAACTAGTCGACCTAAGCTGGCCAATTATGTCAAATAGTATTTAAAATGAGACAAAGATATATTAAAAATTTCCAATTTAACCTTTAGAGTATGTCTAAAATCCAAGCTATATAAATTAGGAATTCGATATGAAATAAGGTGCAGGTCATAGAAAATGGACTATTACATGTGTTGAATAATGAACAAATGATTAATCTTTTATAGATGTTGCACCTACAACTAAATTGTTGAAATATCTAACTTATTTCGAACTTCCGACGATAATTGACCACATCAAACCTGAGTAAGTCAATGAACATAAATAAATTTCAAATGACTTCTTGTTTTTTTAAAGACCCACAAATGTCATTAGTATATCGACGAACGTTCAAACTTTCGATGATCGTTGACCACTTCAAATATGACTAGGTCAAAGTGCTATGTTGTTGGTGTAGCAACGAACATGTGCATTTTAGTTGGTATATGGAAGAACATTTACATTGTCGTTGATAGAGAGATGCATGTTTGAACTCTTGTCTATATATCGACGAAATATCAAATTTGTGTTGTTATATCAACGACCATATCTTGGTGACAAGAAGTCCAAATTTTGTCGAAATATGGCTCCCTGACGATGTGATAACGACGTAGTGAGACATGCATCGTAATTATGACAAACATTAGGGAGTGCCAAAAAACTGATTGAAATAGTAGTAATTTGTGACATACAATTATTTTAACTCATATCATTGTAATATTTTGTCGAATTTTGGCCCCATATATATTAGTGAACGAACGATGTTGTTGAATAATATTGGTGCGATAAATCCTTCAAAGGTTCAATTAGTAACATTTGACCTTAAGTAGTCTAAACCTAGACTTCCTCATCACGTCGCATTATAGATCCAAGTGTATTTAGGTGGCATGAACATTTTTAGGTCTCTTGTTGATGAGGGGGATTCTACTTATGTCATGTCTTTGTCTTATTGGAGAGATTTAGGCTCTCTTGAGCTAGTCCCCTCAACCACATTTTTGAAAGCATGTGATGGTCATTTTTTAAACACCATGTAATTATACCTGCCTTTCCAATAGAGTTGGTAGGTAAAAATATTTTAGTAGAAGTGGGAGTTTAGATGCTCCTCTAAATTACAACCTGCTACTAGGGTGAAGTTGGGAATACACAATGACGACAACCATGTCTATGTTTTCTAGGTGATTAGATTCCCTCAATAAGGAAAGATAGTCAATATTAAATAGTCGCCTTATTATGTTCCAGATTCTAGATTCAACCTAGGGACAAACGTCCCATTTGTGGGTGATTCCAAGATTATGTTTGAAATCATCAGAGTTGGGATGTTTAAATATTCATCTCTTTTGGGCACCTTCATGTTCCCTTCATCCATTTTTTCCATATCCTCTTCACCTATATATGTGATTTTGTCAATCATGATTGACTCTATGGTACCTTTCCAAACATCACTTTTGGGAGAGAGCTCCACATCTTAGCATTCATCTCCTTCTGGATTCTCTTATTTTGGAGAAGATCCATGGGTTGTGTTAGATCCTTCAACTCTTGAGCTAAAGGTTGGATATGTAGAGTTTGTCATGCCCTTGGCTATGGAAAAGGCCACTTGTTAAGCCATTCAAATGTCATCCAAAAAATTTGATCAATATCTCTACCCCCGGGAGGGGTATGATCAATTTTCATCGCCTATATGGGCCTCCAATCCCCTCAACTTTAATGATTTATTAGACATAGTATTTCCTTTAGATGAGGATATATTGGAAGTGATGACTTGTACATAAAGACCTTGGGAATACATGCATAATTGATCATACTTTCTTCCCAATATCAACCAAATGGAGGTTGGATTCAAAGGTTTCATCGCACCTAAAGATATTGATTGGTATCGAAGTCCCAACCCTACACAAGATGTATATGAAAAGATAACATGACAAATGTTGGCACAAGGGCATACCCAGGGTTCAACTCTAAGAACGCACCAAAAAAACCTAACTATTGGCCCTTTCGGCAACACCTATGAAGTAGATGAAGTCTCACCCGAGGTAGCAATAAGGGGGTTGTAGGTCAAAGTGTCTACAACCAAAGGAAGTGCAAGATGATTCCATAATAATAACGCAAGACAACCTAGAGTTTCTTAACCATATTATGTCTAGCTTTGCGAAGTTAACTATATCTCATTATCTTCAACAGGAACAATAACAATGCATAACAGTATAACAGATAGAAAATAACACAAAATCAGCCACAAGAACAACAAGATTTACGTGGTTCACCCTCTCCCTAGGGCTACATCCACATAATTGTGTTTATTGATATAATAGGTAAACATAGAGTTCTATTTGCGCACTTAGATGCATATCCTTTTCTCTCTCTTTCTCTTTATTCCCTCTCCCTGGGCACCCAACACCACACTAGATCTTTGCACCCAGTTGAACATCTCAAAATACAAACAAACACTTTGACAGTTCAATCTCTCTAGATCTACACCAATGACAACCAACCCCTCTCCACTCTCTTATACCTCTATTTATCCTTCTATGACTCTTATAAACCCTAGGTACCAAAACCCTAGGCCCACATAGCCCACATTTTGAGGACTTTGCCACCCTGTCCTTCCTTCTTCTCTGCAAGGTGCTCTAAAGAACCTATTAGTGTCTTATTTCACTTACTGACCTATCTATGATTCATCCTCCTTGCTTCTTTGTTTTCCTTGATCTTCTCCTTTAATGATTCGCTTTTCCTTTACCTTGCTCCTTCTTTTCTGCTTCTTTAACCACTTCACCCCCTCTTCGGTTTGTGTTCTTTCCAGGCTCTTCATACCTTGTCTTTATTCTTCTTTAATCTTTGCTTTCTTCCTTAATACATGACCAAGGACCAACAATCCTCCAACACTCACATGTGACTCGTCTTGAGTCACTGCAGGGTCAAACCTCCTATATTACTTCGATTGCAGACTGTGCAGAGTAGCCTATGATTTCTGCTTTGTCCCTCCCTATCGTGTGCAGACTGTCTTTTCTATGTCTGGTACCCAATTGTAACTGCACCTGGTACCTAGACCCTTCTTCCTTTTCTTTTACTAACAGTTGCGGGGCAACCGGTTATCACAATACAACTTCAACCGGATCCCATTAACTAAACCATCATTCCATTCTCCATTAAGAGTCTTCAACTTCGCAACTCCACCTTCTGTAACATAAGAAACCTCAAATGGCTAAAGCCAATGTGTCCTGAACTTCCCTGGATTCTTCATGAACTTGTTGTTGTACAAAAGTACCAAATCTCCTTGTTTAAATGCTTTATTCTTGATATGTATCTCGTGGTAAGACTTTTCTCATTCTTTTTGTACCTGCTGATGAAATCCCACAATGAAACTTTCTTCCTCTAGTTCCATCAACTACGCAAGCCTGGCTTGAACAACGCCGATGCCATCCATACTTGTAAATGCTGCAATTCTTAAACTAGGAACCAAGTATTCCATAGGTATCACTGCTTCCAAGCCATATACTAACTTAAAGGGAGTCTGTGTGGTTAGCTTCTTGCAAGTGGTTCTATAATCCCATAACACCGTTGGAATTATCATATCCCAATCATCTCTATTAACACTACAGATCTTGGTCAGCGCTATCTCCAAGATATTATTGAAGGCTTCGAATGTACCATTTGCCTGTGGGTGGTATAGAGTGCTCTTTTGATGGTGGACTTCGAACTCCTGAGTCAGGGATTCAATAGTTTTGTTGATGAAATGTGTGTCTTGATCACTTATAAGGATCTTTGGGCATCCAAATCTAGTTATGATATCATCAAAGATAAACTGCGTAGCTGTAGCTACACTACGATCCTTAATTTCTCTTGCTTCTTCCCATTTGGTCAAATACTCTGTAGTAGTGATAATGTATCGAGCTCCTGTGCGCTTCTCTGGTGCATTGATCTATCCCACAAAGTCAATAGCCCATTTCTCAAATGCTTGTAAGGTTAACTGAGGTACTAAAGGAATTTCATCCCTTCGAGAAGGATTCCTTATCCTTTGGCATACGTTGCAGGATCTGAAGTATTCCTTAGCATTCTTATGTAAAGTGGGCCACCAAAGACCAGCTCTGAGAACCTTCTGCGCTGTTGCTTTGCCTGCATAATTTCCTCCTATGATGCCTTCATGTGCTTCTGCAAGGATCAATGGTATTTTAGACTCAATAACTCATCTTATTAAGATCTCATCTAGTCCCATATTGTATAATTGTCCATCTATAAATTGAAAATCTACAGTGTGGACTACCAATTGTTTCTTCTGAATAAATGTCTACTCCCGAGGTGCCATTCTTGGGGATAGGAACTGGACTATTTCAGCAAAGTGATCATTGACTTTTCTTATCACCAACAACTATGCATTTGGTAGGGTATCATCCAGGCTGGTAGGTTCCTCACCATGTTCTAACCTAGATAAGTGATCAGGTCCTTTATTCATTCCTCCTTTCTTGACCACGATCTCAAAGTCATACTCCTGAAATAATAGTATCCATCTTCATATTCTTCCCCCAAACACTGGTTTGTTGACTAAGTACTTCAATGGAGAATGATTAGTGAACATATTAAAATGTTCTCCCAACAAGCAGTGTCTAAACTTCTACGACACATATACCATAGCTAAGCCTTCTATTTCAGTGGTAGTATAGTTCCTTTCAGATATAGAAGCTTTTTGCTAGCAAAGGCTATAGGGTGGTTAATGTCTCCTACACCTAGATCTATTAAGACTGATCCTAATGTAATGGACGAAGCATCGACATGAACATTGAACTCCTTAATCCAATCTGGAAAAAACAAGATAAGCGCAGTGACCATTTTTTGCTTCAGTGTGTTGAAGCTCTGCTGGCATTCCTCTGTCCATTGAAACTTACTATCTTTTTCTAATAGCTTCTCCATAGGTGTTGTTATCTGTGCGTAGCCCTTAATAAATTTTATGTAATATCCAGTGCATCCCAATGTAGTGCGCAACTGTCTCACTGAAGTAGGAGGAGCTAGATTGTAATGAACCTCGAATTTATCATATAAAAAAAATTATGTGGTACAATATTTACCATTTATCTTTGTTTAATCAACTCGTAATGTGGGTACTTACACTTTGTTTTTGCTTTGCATAACCTTATGACATACTAGATCAATACTCTTAAGAGAGGTTTCCATCAAATACAAGTATTTTCTAACTCATACTTTATTATAAAGACTTCAATACAATACCCATATCTACCTATACACTAGGATTTGAATTTTAGTTCTCTTGTTCTAATAGAATCCGGCTATTGGATTTTGCACATAAATTTATGTCCCTGAGAGTTAAATGCTTGTACACTTACCTAACTGTGTCAACATCAGACGTTAAGTCCTTAATGTAGTACATGACAAGAAAGTATTTAAGGATATTAATGATGGTTTAGGAGTGGTTTCAAAGTATTTTTCCTTTGATGACTTCATTTTAGTTATGTTACAACTCGTCTCCACCATAGCAAATTGAACCCGATCAAATCCACATCATTCTCTACATAACTGAACTAAATAACTCTCCTCTGCTTGTTGGAGTAACGAAACGATAACATCAAAGACAAAATTTTTGGCGACCGATTAGTTTCACTGGACAGTCATGGTTTTACTGTTGTTTAACTTCGTATCTTCTGCATTACGGGGGGGCATATGTACCTGTCAAGAGGAGTTTAAGGCTCTATCCTGAAATTAATTAGGGTCCTACTAACCTCAGTTCCCGATGACTCTTCCTCCTATTCCTCACAATCCTGATGCACCAACTTTTCCCTAGTATAAGGATTGTCCCACCTGTGATGTAAAGAGTGGTACTCGTCCCTCTTAGTTTTTGGCGGTCTCATTTCTGCCCTTGTGCCTCCGGAGGAGAGGTTTTTGTATTATAAATTCTTCCACAGGAAAATTCTACCGCCTCTGTGAGCAACCTTTGGTGAAGTTGACGACAATATCCGACTACCTGGTAAGTTCTTTTAGGGGACTATCATATTTCAAGCTCGAAACAGAGTTTGCTTTTTTGGTTGGTACCGAGAAAGATTTTTCTTTCTGTAAAATTTACTGTGGATTTATAGACGCTCTTTACTTTCGATATTCATCTTCAGAGTCTATGTGTTTCTCCTTTTATTTTGGTAATAACTGTAGAAGAGGTTTTCTTGCTGTATCCATGAGTCACTAATCTTTCCTCTGTGAACCTGAGGTCATACTTCATGTCCAATGTTTGTGTCCTGTGGGTTTATTTCCGGTTCAATATTTTTGTTTACCCTATAACTAGAAATTGTACTTGGGAGTAACTCAGAGTAGTTCAGAAGATTTTATACCTTCGTCGTGTGAAGGCTCCAGGAAAATAAAAGGTCAATCTGGATTCTTAACGTATATGTTTCTCCTTTGTGGCTGATGCATATCATTTGTAGTAAGGTAGTGGTCTACTGGTAATTTATCTCTTGTTGAGTTAGGTTACTCTCCACGAGGACTTCTATTGGCTATGTGTATGATACCATTCTTTACATTCTTCATTTTTCTCATAAAGGGTTTTTATCAAATGATTTATCTCTTGAATTCGCAATGCTATTTTTCAAAGTAATTATTTGATTCTGTAAAAAGGGTTTCTCTATATTAATGGTGGGACTCTGCTTGTTGCGAGGGTACCCACAAGGAGCTCCATGACCATTCTCCCCTTGGCCAGGGTTGATTACAAAGAAAAGCACGACAACTGTAGGGTGCACCATTTCGGCCCCTAAGTTAAGTAATATGACAAAGCTATGGTTATCAATCTACCCTTTCGAGTTTATAATTTAAGGTTCTACTCTGTATTTTACTAATGTTTTCCGTGATGGTCGAATGCAGGTATGCCCACTTCACGACACATGTACCGGCCTCTACTCATCATGACAAAGGTACTCGGGTTCCAAAATGTGACTCTTCCACTTGTTTCTGAAATCACGGCATGGAGGTCACAATTCTGTTTGTAGTTTTCTATTGTTAAAAGTAACCTTACTCATGTGCTGATTTCCTGTACCAGATATTTGAGGGTTAATACCATTTTTTTTTTGTTAAAGTTCCATTTAAGTATATACATACAATCGAGCATGTTGTAGGAAATGACTAATATTCTAAAGCTAGAATTTAGTGAAAAAAGATGTAAGTTTTTTCTGTTTGGAAAACTCTTAAATAAGTTAAGCTTAGAAGTGGTGGAACATTATTTCTATTTGGAAGTAGCTTATCCTCGACATTCTGTACATTACTTCTGTAATTGAAAGTGTTCGGAAATCTTTAAATAGTTATAATAGCCATCTTTTCTTGACTATATTAATGTCTGTAAGATTAGTCTCTTGTTAATGTAATTCTTATTTGGAAAAAATACCCCAAGGGGGATCGTTTCAGAGGTCTTGCATCTTCAAGTCTCTGCGTATTTGTATGTGTTTGTTTTTCAATCGATTGCATCTTCAACATAGAATGCATTACTCTGTAATTTCTTAAAAAAAGTTTTTCTGTAAATGCGAAGCAAATTTAACAGATATCCTATATGGTAATGCTATAGCCATAAAATTCTTTGTTCCTCTTTGCACACATCATATGTTTGATGTGTCATACGTTGTTAATGTATTAGCGAGTTCATTTATTCGTTTTCCAGTAGTATGATCCTAGCATGAATATATCGTTAAGTTTAGGGTATTCTTGCTCCTTCGATTATGTTCATTCCCATACGCTTCATTATTTCAGTTCTATCCAAGTTCGACTACATATGTGATTTTGTTCTAGGAATACAAATTTACATAATGAAATATATACATGCCTGTAATAGATCTGTTCGTTCATGGATATATATTCGATTCCTCTTAAAGTTTCATTTCAGGAAACATTTCCATAATTAAATCCTACAGTCTAGTTGCTGAATTCTATGAGGGTATCATATCTTTTATATTTACATATAGGTTCTAAATCCATAGTAGGGATTACTAAGGGGATGATTCCATAATTTAAGTGTAACTATTCGCTAGTTAAGTGGACTATATATTTCATGAAATCAAATAGCCTTTATCTAGGTTATTGCATGCATACCAACTTTAAGGATTCCACTATAACAATAACCAATTCATCCCACAGAGGCAGAAATACTAAATATGAAGATATAGAAAAAGACTTACAACAATTATGCGATCATTAAAACAGATGTTAGAAACCATTTCCGTTCAGCTATAACAAGTACAGTACATCTAGTATAAAATCAATTCAGACAGATAGATTTTAGAGTAGCATATCTGAACTAAACTCGCGGGAAAACAAAGGGAACAACCACGTTCCTCCCAACCGTAGAACCGAGAAGCCACAATCACTTGCCTGATTCATCCCCTAGCTTGACCATGAGTCCATAAGTGCAAACCTGGAAATCCCTCTACAACACTGTCCTTTAATCTAGTCACCTTTCCCCTTGCCTCACACCCTTCCAGTGTTCATAACAACAAGTGAAAAAAAAAGAATCAATAGTCTCTTTCCTAGCATGCTTAGCAGCGTCCCGCCTCCTCACATATGCTTATTTGTAACTTGCCTAGGTCTTTTCCCTTCCTTGGGAATTTTCGCAGCTTCCTAAATCCCTGATTTTCAGGGGCTACCAATGGCCAAATCACTAATTTTCCACTTGTAAAAATCAGCCCAGGGGTAGTTCCAACATGTTCCCCACTCATGGAGTCATGGTCAACTACTTTTAACATGGTTGTTACATTTGTCTTCCTGTAATCAATATAAAATATTCTGTTTTTAAACAAGTGTCATTGTCAAATAGTTAGTTGGGTAAAATCAGATCTCTGCCCAACAGTCATAATAATTTATTACAATTAAGAAATTCGAAATTCGAAATTGCCATAAATGGCAAAAATTTTCCAAATTCAAATTTACCAAAAACGGAATAAATTTCCAGAAATTTAAATTTCCAAAATATTTTATTTTGGGGGATGTCACATCCTTTCCCCCTTCAATAAAACACTGTCCTTAGTGTTCGTTCCTTTCTTGGAATAAGATTGGATGAGATTTTCGTAAATCTCCCTCCAATTCCCAAGTGGCATCCTCAGGACTAAAGTGCTTCCATTGCACCTTTACCTGAGTGACGACTCTGTTCCGAAGCGCTATTTCTCTCCAGTCCAGAATGCATAGGGGTTCCACCTAGAATTCGCCTATGGGTTCCACCTGTACCAAGTTCCAATCAATCATATGAGTAGGGTCGTGAACATATTTTTTCAATAAAGAAGCATGAAATACATTATGAATTCTTAGATTGGATGGAAGTGCAAGTTGATATGCTACAGGTCCAATTCAAGCTAGTATCTTGAAGGGCCCACAAAACTTGGGTTCCAACTTGGCACAGTTTCCTAACTTCAATGAGCTTTTTCAGGCTTTGACCTTCAAGTACACATGGTCTCCTGCTTGAAAATCTAAGTGTCTTCTTTTCTAATCTGCATAGCTCTTCTTCTTGTCCTTTGCTTCCTTCAAGTTCTGTTGTACCTTTCTTACCATGTTCTCCATTTCCTGGAGCATCTATGGTCCAACCATGAGTCTGTCAGCTGGGTTATCCCAATGAATTGGAGTCATACACTTTATGTCGTACAGTACTTTGAAAGGGCTCAATTTTGCTGAAGTTTTGGTACCCATTGTTATATGAAAATTCTACCAAGTGTATATAGTCCTCCCACTTGTTTGGTTTCAATCTTACGTACATGCGGAGCATATCCTCTATGATTTGATTTGTCCTTTCGGTTTTCCCATCCGTTTGTGGATGATAACTCGTACTGAAATTCAAATGGGTATTTAGCCCTGCAAACAATTCCTTCCAAAAGGCGGATGTGAATTTTACGTCTCTATCTGAAATCACCATTTTAGGAATACCATGTAGTCTAAAAATTTCTTTCATGAATATGTCAACAATGTTTATAGCTTTAAAAGTAGACTTTACAAGAATAAAGTGTGCAAACTTACTGATTTTGTCAATTACGACCGTGATAGAATCATTTTGTTTCTGAGTTTTAGGCAAACCTGTTATAAAGTCGAGCAATATAGTCTCCCATTTCCATTCTGGTACTTGTAATGGTTGTAATAGGCCGACTGGATGCTGGTGCTCGGCCTTAACCTGCTGACAATCTTGGCACCTAGCCAAGTATTCTACTATTTCTCCCTTTATATTAGGCCAATAAAATAGCTTCCTAAGTGTTGTTATCGTTTTCTGGTAACCTGGGTGGCCATAATACAGTTTCTTATGCACTTCGTCCAAGACTGTTAATTTTAACTCTGCCGAATCTGGTATGTAAAGTCTGTTTTTAAATCAGAGAAGTCCCTTCTTGTCGATACTTGGATCTGGTTTATCTAAGTTCGTGGTACTGTTCGGTAATTCTACCATTATTTTAGTATAGTCTTCGTCATTAATACCTGTCGTCCTTATTCTTTGTTCCAGATCACTTTCTGCCCTGCTGATATTCATCTCAAATAACCCATGGACTCTTCTACTTAAAGCGTCTGCTACTTTATTTTCCTTGCCCTTGATATGTTTGACCTCAAAGTCGAATTTTCTCAAGAAGGATAACCACCTTGCTTGTCTTGTGTTAAGATATGGTTGGTTAAACAAATATTTCACCCCACTATTGTCCGTTAATAATAGAAATTTTCTGCCCATTATGTAGTGTCGCCACATCTTTAAGGCATGTATTACTGCTGCCAATTCTAAGTCATGAGTGACATAATTTCACTCGGGTTCTTTTAATTTCCAAGACTCATAACAAATAACGTGTCCTTCCTGAGTTAGGACACCACCTAGTCGTTCTTTACTTCCATCAACACATACGGTGAAATCTTTATCTGGGTCTGCTACTTTCAGTATGGGTGCCGTTGTCAATAATTCCTTTAGTTTGTTGAAGCTATTTTGACACTTCTCTGACCAGTTAAACCTGGTTCCTTTCTTTTGTAATGATTTGATAGGGTAGGCTATCTTGGAAAACCATTCTATAAACCTACGGTAATATACGGTGATTCCCATGAATGGCTGTATATCCACTACATCTTTAGGTACCAACCATTCCATAATGGCTTTTGTCTTCTCCGAGTCTATGGTAATGCCCTCTGCTGAAATTACATGGCCAAGATATTGTATCTCTTTTTGATAGAAGTCACACTTGTCAAATTTGGCGTACAGTTTGTGCTTCCTTAACGTTTGCAACACTATGCTTAAGTGTTCCTCATGTTCCTCCTCTGTCTTTGAATAGACCAGGATGTCGTCGATAAATACTACCACGAACTTGTACAAGTACTCACTGAAAACACTGTTCATTACGTACATAAACGTGGCTAGGGTGTTAGTGAGTCCGAAAGGTATCACTACAAACTCCTAGTGTCCATATCTTGTCCGAAAATCTATTTTGTTTATGTCCTCATCTTTTATCCGAACTTGATGATAACCGGATCGTAAATCCAATTTTGAAAAGATCTTGGCTCTTCCTACTTGATCGAACAAATCATTTATCCTTGGTAAGGGGTATTTATTCTTAATAGTCATTTTTTTCAATTGTCTATAATCGATACATAGTCTTAGCGTACCATATTTCTTTTTCACAAAGAGAACTGGTGCTCCCCAAGGTGAGACACTCGGTCTGATATTCTCTTTGTCCAACAATTCCTGTAATTGTATTTTTAGTTCTGTCAGTTCTGGTAGACTCATTCAATACAACGCTTTTGAGATGGGGCCTGAACAAGGTAGTAGGTCTATGGAGAAGTCTATTTCCCTTCTATGGGGTAATTTTGGTATTTCATCCACAAACACATCTCTGAAATCACATAGAACAACAAAGTCTTCTAACTTTGTCTTGTCTTCTTTTTCTACTAGATTCGTCACTTGGATGGCATAAACTTGACATCCCTTTCTCATACATTTCTTTAGTTGCATCACTGAAATTTGTATGACTGATATCGATTTTGGTATACCTTGGGCTGTCCTAGTAGTGCCAACATCATATTTATAGCTAAGTATCTTTGTATAACAATTTAATATTGCTTTGTGTCATTCCAACCAATCCATCCCAATAATCATATCGTAAGATCCTAGTGGTAGGATGTTCAGATCGATCCTTATAGTTTGACCATCTAAGCTGAAATCAAAATCCAAAATATAGTTAATTACTTTCCTTTTTGTACCTGTCACTAGTTGCACAAGGCATGATTTTGCGTGCTTCACTCTCTTAAGTTTATTTGACTCTACTACCTTCGGAGTAATATAATTTAATGTTGCTCTGGGGTCAATTAAAACAGAAATTCAAGTGTCATGGATTTTACCTTTGATTTCCACCACCGAGGACTAGTGGCCAGCTTGTCGACCATCAATGGCTACATTTATCTGATGTAGGCTCCTGCCCATGTCTCCCACTATCGAGGATTCTTGCAGATTATGAACGACAGTTCTGTTTTCTGAAATCAAAAGTGGACAGTTCCTCCTTAGATGAGGGTCTCCACATTCCCAAAACTTTAGTGGCTCGCAGGGGTTGTCCCCAAACTTCTTCATTCCCAGGTTTACCAATTTAGCACTGCCCAACATATTTGGGTGGTTGAAGTGAGAATCTTTTCTCGGGAAACTTTTTACTGTATTCTGATGAGGAGCTGGTTGGTACCCCTTCTTCCACTGGTTCATTCGATCTTGTTTCTTATCCTTCCAGGCTTTGGGAAACTCCATCCATTGGTTATACTGATCATAGCACATTTGTGCTTTCCTGAATACCTCACTCAAGGATTTAGGGTTTTCAAACTCAATCCTGTCCCGGTAGGACTGTGGTAAGCAGCTTAAGAATCGCTGGATTTTTACCTTATCCTCTCGGATGTATGGTACGAACCTTAACAGTTCCAGAAATTTATTTATAAGGTCCTCCATCATCATCTGTCCGAGTCATAACTCGTAAAATTCTTTTGTCTTCCTTTCATAATAATTTTCATAAAGGTATTGTTTCTTGAAATACTTCTTAAAGTCAGACCATTCCAACTGTTTCTCCTTTAGGCCCTTGGCCAATTTTAGATCTTGCCACCAAATACTGGCCTTCCCTTTTAGATTGTAAATGGCCATCCTGACCTTCATGTTGCTGGAATAGTTATATATTTGGAAGTACTTTTTGATGTCCAACATCCATGTCTCTGCTTCTTCTCCTATCCTGGATTCTCCATCAAAGATAGCGGGTTTAATCTTTTTAAATTCCCCTTCAAGGTGGTCTACTTGTTTTCTTTTTCTGTCCGTTTTTGTTCCATCTTCAGCTGGAGGCGTTCCTTGAGATGAACTATCTCCTTTTTCTGTTTCTAGCCCTGAGTTCTTGGAGGCTCTCTTGCTAACTTCTTCGTCGTTATTATTGTCTTTTAGGCTTTTCTGGGTCACTATACTGCACAACAAGACTTCATTTATCTCCTGCTATTCTTGTTGTGCCTTCTTCAATTTTTCATTGTTGGCTTTAAAGATCTATAGCTCAACAATCAGGTTCCTCATTGTTTCCAACACTTCTGTGGGTGAGCTTCCGTCACTGTTCTACCTTGCATCTCGAGGAGGTCTTTGCTGTGGATTTTCTTCCATCCTGTTTTCTGCATTGTCCTGAGCTGCCATACTTAATCACCAAAACAGAAAAAGTTTTTTGTTTGTAACCAAATGATTTATTAGTTTTTTATTTAAAACATAATATATATTAAGCACTACAGTGGACCTGTTCAGGCCCAGTGTTGTAACTTTTTCTCTGATACCATATGTAATGGACCTCGAATTTATCATAATTTTTTTTTTATTTTTTTTATTTTTTTTCCGTGGTACAATATTTACCATTTATCTTTGTTTAATCAACTCGTAAGGTGGGTACTTACACTTTGTTTTTGATTTGCATAAACTTATGACATACTAGCTCAATACTCGTAAGAGAGGTTTCCATCAAATACAAGTATTTTCTAACTCATGCTTTATTATAAAGACTTCAATACAATACCCATATCTACCTATACACTAGGATTTGAATTTCAGTTCCCTTGTTCTAATAGAATCAGGCTATTGGATTTTGCACATAAATTTATGTCCTCGGGAGTTAAATGCTTGTACACTTACCTAACTATGTCAACATTAGACTTTAAGTCCTGAATGTAGTATGTGACAGGAAAGGGTTTAAGGATATTAATGATGGTTTAGGAGTGGTTTCAAATTATTTTTCCTTTGATGGCTTCATTTTAGTTATGTTACAACTCGTCTCCACCATAACGAATTGAACCCGATCAAATCCACATCATTATCTGCATAACTAAACTAACTAACTCTCCTCCACTTGTTGGAGTAACGAAATGATAATTTCAAAGACAAAAGTTTTGGCGGCCGATTAGTTTCACTGGGCAGTCATGGTTTTACTGTTGTTTAACTTCGTATCTTCTGCATTAAGGGGGGGGCGGATGTACCTGTCAGGAGGAGTTTAAGGCTCTGTTCTGAAATTAATTAGGTTCCTACTAACCTCAGTTCTTGATGACTCTTCCTCTTATTCCTCCCAATCCTGATGCGCTACCTTTTCCCTAGTGTAAGGATTGTACCACCCATGCTGTAAAGAGTGGTACTCGTCCCTCTTAGGTTTTGGCGGTCTCATTTCTACCCTTGTGCCTCCAAAGGAGAGGGTTTTGTATTATGCATTTTTCCACAGGGAAATGTTACCACCTTTGCGAGCAACCTTTAGTGAAGCCAACAACAATATCCGACTACCTGGTAAGTTCTTTTAGGGGAATGCCATATTTCAAGCTCGAAACAAAGTTTTCTGTTTTGGTTGGTACCGAAGATTTTTCTTTCTGTAAACTTTACTATGGATTTATAGACCCTCTTTACTTTCGATAGTCATGTTCAAAGTCTACACGTTTCTCCTTTTATTTTGGTAACGACTGTAGAAGAGGTTTTCTTGTTGTATTTGTGAGTCACTAATCTTTCCTCTGTGAACCTAAGGTCATACTTCGTGTCCACTATTTGTGTCCCATGGGTTTATTTCCGGTTCAATCTTTTTGTTTACCCTATAACTAGCAACTGTACTTGGGAGTAACTCAGAGTAGTTCAGAAGAGTTTATACCTTCATCGTGTGAAGGCTCCAGGAAAATAAAAGGTCAATTTGGATTCTTAACGTATATGTTTCTCCTCTGTGACTGATGCATATCATTTGTAGTAAGGTAGTGGTCTACCAGTGATTTATCTCTTGTTGAGTTAGGTTACTCTCCACGAGGACTTCTATTGGCTATGTGTATGATACCGCTCTTTACGTTCTTCATTTTGCTTGTAAAGGGTTTTTATCAAATGATTTATCTCTTGAATTCGCAATGCTATTTTTCAAAGTAATTATTTGATTCTATAAAAAGGGTTTCTCTGTATTAATTGTGGGACTCTTCTTGTTGCGAGGGTACCCACAAAGAACTCTAGGGCCATTCTCCCCTCGGCCAGGGTTGATTACAAAGAAAAGAATGAGAACTGGAGGGTGTGGCGTTTCGGTCCCTAAGTTAAGTAATCCGACAAAGCTATGGTTATCAATCTACCCTTTTGAGTTTATAATTTAAGGTTCTACTCCGTATTTTCCTAATGTTTTCCGTGATAGCCGAATGCAGGTATGCCCATTTAAGAGCGCAGGGACTGTCCTCTGCTCATCATGACAAAGGTACTCGGGTTCCAAAATGTGACTCTTCCACTTGTTTCTGAAATCATGACATTGAGGTCATGATTCTGTTCATAGTTTTTTGTTGTTAAAAGTAACCTTACTCATGCACCGATTTCCTATACCAGATATCTGAGGGATAATCCCGTTTTGTTTTTGTTAAAGTTCCATTTAAGGATATACATATAGTCGAGCATGTTGTAGGAAATGACTAATATTCTAAATCTAGAATCTAGCGAAAACAGATCTAAGTTTTTGTTGTTGGGAAAACTCTTAAATAAGTTAAGCTTAGAAGTGGTGGAATATTATTTCTATTTGGAAGTAGCTTATCCTCGACATTCTGTACATTACTTCTATAATTGAAAGTGTTCAGAAATCTTTAAACAATTATAATAGCCATCTTTTCCTGACTATATTAATGTATGTAAGATTAGTCTCTTGTTAATGTAATTCTTATTTGGAAAAAATACCCCAACGGGGATCGTTTCAGAGGTCTCGCATCTTCAACTCTTTGCGTATTTGTATGTGTTTGTTTTTTGATCGGTTGCATCTTCAACATAGATTGCATTACTCTGTAATTTCTTAAAAAACATTTTTCTGTAAATGCAAAGCAAATTTAACAGATATCCTATATGGTAATGCTACAACCATAAAATTCTTTGTTCCTCCCTGTGCACAACATATGTAAGATGTGTCATACGTTGTTAATGTATTAGCAAGTTCATTTATTCATTTTCCAGTAGTATGATCCTAGCATGAATATATCGTTAAGTTTAGGGTATTCTTGCTCCTTCGATTATGTTCATTCCCATATGCTTCATTATTTCAGTTCTATCCAAGTTCGACTACATATGTGATTCTGTTCTAGGAATAAAAAATTTTAGAATGAAATATATACATGCATTTAATAGATCTGTTCGTTCATGGATATATATTCGTTTCCTATTAAAGTTTCATTTCAGGAAACATTTCCATAATTAAACCGTACGGTCTATTTGCTGAATTCTATGAGGGTATCATATCTTTTATATTTACATACAGGTTCTAAATCCATAGTAGGGGTTACTAAGGGGATGATTCCAAAATTTAACTAGTGTAACTATTCGCTAGTTAAGTGGACTGCATATTTCATGAAACCGAACAGCCTTTGTCTAGGTTATTGCATGCATACCAACTTTAAGGATTCCACTATAACAATAACCAATTCATCCCACAGAGGTAGAAATACTGAATATGTTGATACAAAAAAAGACTTATAGCAATTATGTGATCATTAAAACAGATGCTAGAAATCATTTCCGTTCATCTGTATCAAGTACAGTACATCCAATATAAAATCAATTCGGACAGATAGAGTTTAGAGTAACATATCTGAACTAAAATCATGGGAAAACAAAGGGAACAACCATGTTCCTCCCAATCGTAGAACCAAGAAGCCATGATCACTTTCCCGATTCACCCCCTAGCCTAACCATGATTCCATAAGGGCAAACTTGGAAATCCCTCTACAACACTGTCATTCAATTCAATCGCCTTTCCCCTTGCCTCACACCCTTCCAGTGTTCATAACAACAAGTGAAAAAAAAGAATCAATAGTCTCTTTCCTAGCATACTTAGCAGTGTCCTTCCTCCTCACATATGCTTATTTGTAACTTGCCTAGGTGTTTTCCCTTCCTTGGGAATTTTCGCAGCTTCCTAAATCCCTGATTTTTAGGGGCTGCCAATGGCCAAATCACTAATTTTCCACTTGTAAAAATCAGCCTAGGGGTAGTTCCAACATGTTCCCCACTCATGGAGTCATGGTCAACTACTTTTAACATGGTTGTTCCATTTGTCTTCCTACAATCAATATAAAATATTTTGTTTTTAAACAAGTGTCATTGTCAAATAGTTAGTTGGGTCAAATCAGATCTCTGCCCAATAGTCATAATAATTTATTACAATTAATAAATTCGAAATTCGGAATTGCCATAAATGGAAAAATTTTCCAAATTCGAATTTACAAAAAACGGAATAAATTTCCAGAAATTTAATTTTCCAAAATATTTTATTTTGGGGGATGTCACATAGATCAGCAATGATAGAAATCTTGGAAGAATCTACCAACAACCCCTTTTTGCACACAATGTGTCCTAACAACACTCCAAAAGGTGAAAATAAAATACACTTCTTCAGATTCAGGGCAATTTGACATTGCCTACGCTTATCTAACATTAATCTCAAACATTCAATATGATCTTTCAGTGGGCTAAAGATGGTCCAATCATCAAAGTATTCTTCCAAAAACTTGTGTAAAAAGTCCTTAAATGCTTTGACCACCACCCTGGAAAAGATGGCGGGTGCATTCTTCAAGCCAAAAGGCATCACAATGTACTGAAAAGAACCCCATTCTGTTGCAAATGTAGTCTTATGTCAGTCTTCCTTAACAATTTTGATCTGGTGATAGCCTAAAAATCCATCTGTGAATGAATAAACTTCCTGTCCTCCTACATTATCTAGAACCTCATCAGTAAAAGGTGTAGGAAATGGATCATGTAAACATGCATCATTCAATTTCCTTAGATCCACACAGATTCTGATTTCTCCCGACTTCTTATATTTGACCACCATAGGGCTGATCCATTTCGATTCTTCATCTGGTTCTATGATTCCTGCTTCCAACATTCTATCTAATTCAATCTTAACTTTTTGCTTATACTTGGGATTCAGTCTGTATGGTCTCTGCTTGATAGGTCTTGCATATGATCTCAAATGGATCTTCATTTCTCCCATGGTCCCTTTAATGACCTTCATGTCTGTGAACTTGGTTGGAAACAAGTCCTGATACTCATGCAATAATTCTATAATCTTACTACTAGTAGCATCATCCCAATAGTCTGCTACATTTGATAACTTACGTGTTTGTTCTGTTCTAATGTTAACTTTCTTAATTTTAATGGGTTTCCCTACAAAAGGTAATTCGATCCCTGACCCTTCTATATCGCTTTTACCTTCAGTTTCTGAAATGTTCACATTCCTAGGATCATAATCTTCATTAGCATTAATATTATAACAACCCTATAACCTCTAAAGAGGCGCAATCCATTCATCTTCTTCTTGTTCAAAAGGGGGGTTAGATACTTCCTCAAAGACCTTATGTCTTATAATTTCTAAAGCCTGATCTACTATGGGGTACTGACTTTCAAATACAAACGTAGCTATAAAGTTCTGGGTCACACCATACCAATCTGTAGTGGCTAAGCACAGTTCTTCTTGAAGATGCTAGTTGATAGGTGTAGTATACAAGGTGTTAAGGAACTTATGTACCCATTGTTCCTTGGGAATGCTTCTCTAGGATTCCTCATAACTTCACACATGGTCCTTAGGAATCTGACCTGTGTATCGAACTTTGCAACTTGTAGCTTGATCTGAAAAGTGCACTGTCATTAAGGTGCCACATTTTTCCCACTCTGCGATGTTCTTCTTATGTGTTCCCCACCATCTAGCTGGTGTTTCTTTCAAGGCTTCATCTAGTGCCAACATCCTCTGTTGTACTGGTACAATTTTCTCAAATTCAGCTAGAAATGTTTCTAAATGATTCAAGCCATCAAATGTAGGAAGATTACTTACTTCTGTGCCAATCCAACACACGGCCTTGGTCAATCTGGCACACCTCCACGTAGAGACTTTATACATTCTATTCTTCCAATTCTCCAATGCTTCTTCTGAATCTGATGAGCATGCACTTTCACTTTGCCAACTAATATTTCCATATGTTGTAGGATTAATATAATCACGTTGTCCTGTTGTCAGTTTATATATGTTCTCTAGCTCGTAGGCGCAGTCTTATTCTCTTATAGGTTTTGTCTATCTGTTACCTTCATCAGGATCGAGAGGTGTAATGACCTTAAGGCCATTACCCTCAAATGTCATTCTTCTCTTTTTTAGGTCAACAACAGTCAAATTGTTGAAAGCCTAATCAATTCCTAACAATGCAGGATAGGGAAAGATATCATCAACAATCTCGATCACTTCGAAATCTGCAAATGTCCTCACTCCATCGATGTCCATAGGGACATGCTTTAGTCTTCCAAAGGGGTTTACCGCCTGCTGGTTAGCCATCCTGAGCCTAATAAGAGAGTAAATCAATTTAGGCTTTCCCATCAGTTCCCAAGTCTACTTCGTCATAACATTTACTTATGATCCCAGGTCGAGGACCACACAGTCCACATCGTAGTCTCCAATCTGAGCACTAATGTGCAGTTCATTGCTTTTCCTCCTTTTATTAGATACTCGATCCACATCTCTACTTAGCAAAGGATCTAATCTTCCAATTTCATATTGTCTTATCAGGTGTTGTAGTTCCTACAAAAATCTTTCATTTCTAATCAAATTGATACAAGTATATAATAAATCCATCAGCTTGGTTACTTCTTTTCCTAGCCTCAGTAGGATAGATTGATTGAATGATGGAAGCTTTTCACATTCCTTTAATTATGGTTGTGCCCTAGATGAAGAAGCTTGTTCTCCTACAAATTCTATCCTTGCTTCTTCAAAAGTGTATTTTTCCTTCCTTGGGTCAAACAATGGTGCCTTCTCTAAATCTCTCATGATCCCTGATCCATTTGTAATCTTTCCTGGAGTCACTCTATATTCTCTTGTGATAGCACCTCCTCTAGTAATAAAAACGAATCTAGGTTCATCACCGCGAGGTTCAACTAAAATTAGTTGGACTTGTTGGTTTCCACCTCGTCTTTCCTAAAGTTTTGCTAACAATATTGGATAGTCTTCAATGACATAATCAAACAAATTACAATATTCGCAAGTAGTACAAGGGTTTTGACAATCCCTTGCCAAATGACCTGGTTGGGTGCAGTTATAGCAAATAATTTAACCTCATCCTAGACCCATTCCTCCTCCTCGTCCTCTTCCTCTGAATCCACCACGAGGGTTGAAGTTTCATCTTCCTGGTGAATTGAAATGTGCATTATTTCCTTTTGAATGTAATTCTCCTTGAATTCTATATGTATCCCTTGATATTTTATGCATGAGGTCATAAGACCTACAATCCTTCTCATCATGCCACACAGATTCATAGTATGTACAATAAAGGTTGGTGGGTGTCTGGACATATTTCTGCATATAATAGCATTCACCAGGGCGATGTCTAGTTCTACATACCTCACACCATTGTATAGTAGCTTGCTTCAAAGGGTTAGGAGCTCCAGAGGCAAGTATTAATTAAACAAGGGACAATGATATTTGTCATGGCCCTCTGATTTACATCTGATACACCAGATGTCATCTCTTTTCTCTTTTTCTTTATCTTTCTTCATGTCTTCAACCTGTAAAGATAAACTAGTTAATTGATTTAAAATCTGACTCATACCTAGACTGGATTCTCCTACAGGGGTTGCTTCTAGTTTCATAGCAATCTCTAATGCTTCAGCCTATGTAGCGACTTTCTATTGCATAAGAGGAACTCTAATATGTGGTAGGAGGGCAGCGATGAACCATTCCTTATGATGTTCATCCAGAATCTGAAAACTTAAATGGCCTATCAGGGTTTTAAACCTCTAATCAAACTCCCAAACAGGTTCAGTCACCTTCTTCTTGATTTCTTTCAACTTTTTAATGCACTATGACTCCGACTTGGGTTTCTTGAACTCCACACTCAATGCAGTATTAATGTCATTCAATGGGCTAGGTTGTACATATCCTGAAACAAACTTCATATACTAGCTCAATGCGTGATTCCTCAAGGTAGTACTAAATTGAGCTCTCTTAACAGCTTCATCGGTGACTTGCTTAATGCTCCATATAGCTTCACATAAGAACCAGTGTTGATCAAGATCCTCAGATCCATCTCCTCTAAAAATAGGTATCTTCATTTCATCTTCCATAGATCTTCCTTGGTTTCTCGATTGAGTATGTACTAAACCACTTGTAACAATACTTTGATTTCTTGGTTCTTCTCGACAAAGTTCGTTAGCCTTCGCTTCCTCTTCCCTTGTGAACTATGAATATTATTTGTTTGATCTCTCTGCTTCTTCCCCACTGTAGAAATCTTCGTCTTGTGCCAAAGGTCCGTAACTCTGCTTAAATAGGTTCACAAGAGGAACCTTCCTGAGTGATCTTCCAATGCGTGTGTGTCCAACCTCTGCATCACTATCGCTATCTGAATTCTTGAACATTATCTTTAAAATCCAAATGATTACTGTATCTTCAAGATATTATTCTCATGTAATAGCATCTTAATCTTTATCTTCAAAAAGTGTAGAAACTTTCCTCTAGGTCCCTTAAAGAAATACATCTCAGCTTGACTATATGACTCTACCATGTCAATAGAAAACTTAGAAATGTACCCTCCAATAGTGCTATCAAACCAAAGATCCACTACTCTAGACACAATGTTATCGACCCTCTTGAATTTCTTAATCAACTTCATTGTCCAAACCATAGGTGGTCTAGATATGATCTCAAACTAAGTGTTTTCTAATCTGGCTAGCCACTCGTACAACTCCTTGTGAACTTCTGCAAAGAAAAGATCATGTACGTCAGTAAATATGTACCTTCCCAACCAGTCTTCTGTGCTAATGCTAGGGTTCTTGTTCTGATCTTCGATGAAGTCCCTTTCTTTCTCTTCTATCCACTTTTGAATCTTTGTCTTTGATGGAAACCACCTTGACATTCCCTCAAGAATATCTTGGTCCCGACAACAAAACCATTTGCTGTCACAAGGGAAGAACCAGGGTCCAACTCTAACAACGCACCAACAAACCCTAAATACTGGTCCTTTCAGCAACACCTGTGAAGCAGATTAAGTCTCACCTGAAGTAGCAATAGGAGGGTTGCATGACACAAGTGTCTACAACCAGAGGAAGTGCAAGATGATTTCGGAATAACAACACAAGGAAACCTAGAGATTCTTAACCATATTATGTCTAGCTTCGCGAAGTTAACTATATCTCATTGTCTTCAACAGGAACAATAAAAATGCATAATAGTATAATAGATATAAAATAGCACAACATCAACCACATGAACAACAAGATTTATGTGGTTCACCCTCTCCCTAGGGCTATGTGGGCCTAGGGTTTTGGTACCTAGGATTTTGGTACCTAGGGTTTTGGTACCTAGGGTTTCTAAGAGTCATAGAAGGATAAATAGAGGTCTAAAAGAGTGGACAGGGGTTGGTTTTTGTTGGTGTGGATCTAGAGAGATTGAACTATAGAAGTGGATGTTTGTATTTTGAGATCTTCAGCTGGTGTTTTGAGGACTTTTCCACCCTATTCTTCCTTCTTCTCCGTGAGGTGTTCCAAAGCATCTATTAGTGCCTTCTTTCGCTTGTTGACCTGTCCACGATTCATCTTCCTTGCTTCTTTGTTTTCCATGATCTTCTCCTTTAATGACTCACTTTTCCCTTACCTTGCTCCTTCTTTTCTACTTCTTTAACCATTTCACCCCCTCTTCAGTTTGTGTTCCATCCATGCTCTTCATACCTTGTCTTTATTCTTCTTTAATCTTTCCTTTCTTCCTTAATACATGACCAAGGGCCAACAAAAAACATTTCCAAGACTATGCAAATTGATATCTCTATGAAACCTAGCATTGTAGAAAACATATTGATTGGAGATGATTTCTCTCAAGATCAAATTTAAACTTATATTTCTCTATTTAAGGATTTTCACATTTTCTTTGCTTGGCCTTATCAAGAAATTCCAAGCATATATCCCCATATTGTTGAACACAAAATTAATACTTATGATTATGGTAGGCCTATTTGGAAGAAGCTATGATTAGTCACTTCAATGAAAACAACCGCCATTAAGGGAGAGGTAGAGAAATTGCTTCATGTTGGTTTTATCTACTTGGTTCCCTTGATTGAATGGTTTTCCAACTCAATTCTTGTTGATAAAAAATAGGGGACCATTAGAGTTGTTGAATAGGTGACAACTCTTTTGGATTTATGTTGGATTGTTACTAGGATTCAGCCATATCTCAACCAATTAACCCAAGATAATTGGATATGGAAGTTGATTAATTAATTCCTTCAGGGGAATCATTGCTATATATTGTAACTCATAGATGAAAAAATATATGTGAGGTGGTAATCTTGATGCTGAGATTTTTTAATCTCCTAATTTCATCAATAAGAATATCGATTTCCATTGTCGTGTGGATGTTTCCTTGCTAAAATTTTTACCATGTCAATGTTGTCTCATGTGTGATTGTTATTTTCCATTTTGTTTATTCTTTTCTCCTTAATAATTTCTCTGTGAGCTTAAAAGTTCAACAAGTGGTATCAGAGTGTGTGAGTCGAGCTGACGAGTGTAGAGAGTTTGAGATGAGCTGATTTGCATGAATTGAGGTAGAGGCGTGAGCCATTAGGAAAGATCTCTGTGTTATGAAGAGAGCAATCTCTCAGTGTATGTGTTGAAGAAAGAACATTCAATCCCATGTTGTGAGGGAGAGGGTCTACAAAACTTTCACATCGAAGTTCAATCCGCATGTTGGAGCATTGGAGCCCACCAAGGTTGAGAAACCTTTGTATAAATTGCTTGTGAAGGCCAAGTAGGGTTAATGGTTGGGGGTATATATATATATATATATATATATATATATTTCTTAAAAAAAGGTTGAATTTGAAGGTTGAAGGGTGGGGTAAAAACAATTTTTTTTTGGATNTATATATATATATATATATATATATATATATATATATATATATATGAGAGTGGGGTGGTTCTTCATATATATTTACCTGGGGGTGGTGCAATGATTTATTGGTCAAAATATTTTATTTGAATTGTGTCAAACGTTTTTTTGTATGATCCAATGGAAAAAGTCTCAAATGTTAGATTCGAGGTGGAAAAATTTAATAGGAAAAACAATTTTGATTTGTGGAAGCTCAAGATGTGAGATCTATTGATACAACACGGTATACATAAGGCATTGGAAAGTAGGACAAAGAGACTAACATATATGATAGAAAAAAATCAGAAGATCTGGATGCGAGAGATCTCAGTACCATTCGACTATGTTTGGAAGATGTTGTTTTGTTTAATATTGTTGGAGAGGAGACAACATTAGGCTTATGGAGCATATTGGAAAGCCTTTACATGACAAAGTTCTTGACAAACAAAATGTACTTGAAGATGCAACTATATATCTTACAAATGAAAGAAGGTACCAAAATTGTTGATCATTTAAATGTTTTCAATACTTTGATTTGTAAATTAAGTAGTATTGATGTAAAATATGATGATGAAGATAAGGAAATCATGTTATTATGTTCATTGCCTGAATATTGGGATCACTTAGTCACATCTACGTGGTTTAACATAGTAGACTACAATGAATATAATATTGTTGTGGGATCTCTATTGTTTGAGGAGGTGCGGAGAAAATCCAGTTTAGAAACCTCAACATCAGAAGCAATGGTGGCTAGAGGTCAATATAAAGAAAGAGTGGAGAACTAAAGAGGTTCATAGAGGTCTAATTCAAAAGGAAAGAAGGGTAAGAAAAAATGTTGGTACTGTAATAAATTAGGGCATATCATGAAAGATTCTTGGAAGAGGCAAGCAACTAAGGAAGACTCCACAAAGGAAGCAAATTCTGTCAAGACAAGTTCAGGTATGGTCGATGAAGTATGATATGTTTGTAATTTTTCACAATATCATCAAGAATGGTTATTAGATTATGGTGCTTCTCATCACATGTGTTCACATAGAAGTTGGTTTTTGTTCTTATCAATCTATTGATGGCGGTGTTGTTTTCATGGGAAATGATGTTTCTTGTAAAATTGTTGAGATTGGGAGCATTTTATTAAAATGTTTGATGGTATTGTAAGAACACAAATGGAGGTCAGACATGTACCTAAAATTAAAAAGAACTTCATTTCCTTGGGATTTTTGGATTCAAGAGGTTATAAATGTACATATCAAGGTGGAGTCTTGAAGGTGTCTAAGGGCATATTGGTGGTAATGAAGGCTACAAAGATTGGGAACCTTTATCAGCTAAATGAGAGTACTGAGATAAATGAAGCAACATTGGTATCTAAGGAAGCAGATGAAACTACTTGTTTATGGAATCAGAGACTAGGCCATATGAATGAGAAAGGGCTCAAGATTTTGATAAATCGTAAGTTACTTCCAAGTTTAAAATCTCCGAATTTGAATTTATCCAAGAATTTTGGTTTTTAGAAGTAGTGTAGACAGAAGTTTAAAATAGGTAGTCATACAAGTAAAGGTATCCTTGTTTATATTCATTCAGATGTTTGGGGGCCATCCCCTACAATTTATTTTGGAGGATCCTCATATTTTGTGACATTTATAGATGATAATTATAAAAAGGCATGGGTCTATTTACTAAAAAGAAAAGTTGATGTGTTTAATGTATTTAAGCAGTTTAGAGATTTGGTTGAAAAAATCATTGCATGTCAATAAGTGTTTGAGAACAGATAATGTAGGCGAGTTCACATATTTGGAATTTGAAAATTATTAAAAGGAATTTGGGATCGAAATACATTAAACCATTGTTTATACTCCTCAAAAAAACAATGTTGTTGAACGTATGAATAAGACTCTTTTATAGAGATCAAGGAGCATGCTCAGTAATGCCAAGTTGCAACAAGACTTATGGGCATAAACAATATTTACAACGTGCTATCTGGTAAATCAGTCACCATCAACTACAATAAACTGTAAGATTCCAGAAGAGGTATGGACATGCCATTTGTGTGATTATTCAAATCTGAAAATATTTGGTTGTGATGCTTATGCTCTTATTTGCAAATATCAACGTTCTAAGTTAGACCCTAGATTAAAGAAGTTTGTCTTTGTTGGTTATGGTGATGGAGTTAATGGATACAAATTGCGGGATCCTACGACCCACAAACTCATCATAAGCAGAGATGTAGTATTTCATGAATCCTTTCTCATAAAATCAGACATGGTAGGAGCTGAAATGAGACAAGAACAAGTACCACAAATTCAACAGATTCAGTTGGAGGCCTAGAAATCTACAAGAAAGGAGGAGCATGAAGAAGTTCAAGAGGAAGAAGATGAGGGTGCATAAAATTTTGAGGAAAATGTGGGTATGCCACAACCATCTCTAAGGAGATCTACAAGTGGTCATGAATCCTCCTATAAGGTAGGATGATTATGTTTCATTTGTGGATTTGATTTAAAATGAAGGGGAACCTAGTTGTTATTCGGAAGCAATGGATGCTATTGAATGTGCCAAGTGGAAAATATCCATGAAACATGAAATGTATGCCTTGGAGAGGAATAAAACATCGGACTTGGTATAAATCCCGAAGGGTGGGAAGGTTGTTGGTTGCAAATGGGTCTACAAAATGAAAAAGGGTGTTGATGATAGAGTTGAAAGGTATAAATCTATACTGGTGGAAAAAGGGTATTCTCAAAAGGAAGGTATTGATTTCCATGAAATTTTTTCACCACTCATTAAGCTTGTTACAATCTATGTTGCGTTAGCACTAGTTGCATTACTTGATCTTGAATTAGAGAAGCTAGATGTTTAAACATCATTTTTACATGCATATTTGGATGAGGAAATATATATGGAACAACCAGAAGGGTTTGTTTAGGATCACACTTAAAGTTTTGTTTGCAAACTCAAGAAGTCATTGTATTTCTTGAAGTATTCTCCTAGGCAATGGTATGAGAAGTTTGATTCCTTCATGGTGAGCCAAAATTTCATAAGTGAGTCCGACCATTGTGTTTACTCCAAAATTTTAAATGAAATATTCATTATCTTGGTATTATATGTTGACGATATATTTGTAGCAAGCAAAAACATGGTTGATATCAATAGATTGAAGGCTTAGTTGGCTAGGAAGTTTGATATGATGGATCTACGAGAAACAACACAAATCTTGGGCATAGAAATACATAGAGATAGGAAAAATGGCAAGCTATGGTTATCAAAATCAAAGTATGTGGAGAAAATACTCATGAGATTTGGTATGAATAGAGTGAAACTAATAAATATCCCTTTGGCTTCTCATTTCAATCTTTCTTCAAGATTGTGTCCTAGTAATAAGGAAGAAAAGGATTATATGTCTCATGTACCGTATGCTAATGCAGTAGGAAGTTTGATGTATGCGATGGTAAGCACAAGACCAAATATTTCACATGCAGTTGGTGTTGTCAGTAGATACATGGAAAATTCAGGTAAAGAGCATTGGGTAACACTGAAACAGATGCTTCATTATTTGAGGGGAACAAGTGATTATTGTATTGCCTATAATGGTTGCAATGATTTAGCCTGTGGTTATGTTGATTCATATTTTGCAAGTGATTTGGATGAGAGGAGATCCACTTCAGGTTATGGCTTTACTCTTGTAGGATGACCTATTAGATGGATGTTAAAGATTCAAAACATAGATTCTTTATCAACTATGGAGGTAGGATATATAGCTACCTCACATGCTTGCAAAGAGACAATCTAGTAAAAGAGTTTGTTGGGTGAGTTTGGAAGGATGTAGGACAAGGTGGAAGTATTCTGCGATAGTCAAAGTGTTATTCATTTGGCTAGAAATCCAATGTATTACAGTAAGACAAAGCATATTGCTATTAAATACTATTTTGTAAGACAAGTTATTGATAAAGGTAAAGTAGCTCTGGAAAAGGTTTATACACAAGAAAATTGTGCAACCATGTTCACAAAACCAGTATTGTTAGAGAAGATGTGATGGTTTTTGGCTTCTCTTGAACTGCAAAATATGTGATGAATGATTCTGGACAAGGTAATCAGTTAAATTTGTTGTCAAGGTGGATATTGTTGAATGGGTGACAACTGCTAGCAGATTTATGTCGTAGTTTCAACAGGATTTCAGCCATATCTCAACCAATTAACCCAAGATAATTGGATATGGTAGTTGATTAATTAATTCATTCATTGGAAGAACTGTTATATATTGTAACTCATATATGCAAAAATTGTTGAAATATTGTAAATTCAAATAGTATTCTTTTTATTATTGAGTCATTATTCATTAGATCAATCCTCTTTTGTGGCTGATCACATCAAGCATTGTAATTGATCAAATCTGGTTTTAAAGAAGTCATCCCCTAGGCCTAATTAAAGTGGTTTTAACCACTAAGAAGACAAGTCGTCCTTTCCCAATGAAGAGACACCTTTCCAGTGCCTTCCATATTGTATAAATAAAGGAAGCCAACACCACATTATCTCACTCGCTCATTCGCTCATAAAGTGTGCAAGTTTGGTAGCTACAGTTGGGAGAAGAAGGAAGAGAGAGGCGCAATGATCAGTGTTGGATATTCTCTAAAGTTTTGGTTTATTGTCTTGGAATTGTATTGGCTATCTATATTAAGGAATATTTTGTTGGGTTTTCTCCCCCATGAGGGTTTCCCAGGATAAATGTTGTGTATCTTGTGATTGTGCTTCTCTCAGTGACCCTACCTATGCTATTGTTATCTAGTAAATTGAAAAGAAACCTAATAATATCTCAAAACTTAACATGGTATCAGAGCTATACTGGATAGATAATCTTTCATTAGATAAGAAAAAACATCACTGTTTTCGTACAAGAAAATTAGGGATTTTTATTGGAGAGGAATTTTTGATTAAAAAACACCTAGGTAAGTGCACCCTACCCTAGTGAATCTTTTCACACCTTGAGCACACCTTTTCAGTGGACAAAACTCTTGAAAAGTGAAACCCTAGTTTTCACTGGTATCAGAAAGCCAGGAAACTGGAACCGGTACAAGAAGTACCCATCCAGATTTCCACAAGATCAGTTTCAAGGGGTGAAATTTGGATTTTCATAAATCTGACTGCACCATCTTACTCGCCTCAGCCCAGTGCATCTAGCCCCTGGATCAGAATTTTAAAATTTGAAGTTTGAAAAATTAGGGTTTTCTCATAAAACCCTAAGCTACAGTTAAAGTACCAATTGCAGTATAAGTTGTAGTTATAGATGTAGTTCCATTTGCAGTGAAATATTCTGTAAGTGTTGGCCAACCTTAAAGTTGAAGCACCTTTGAAGTTTTGAAGGTTTGTTACCTATCACTGCTGTTGCTGGATGGTACCACCACCCACCGATACTATCAGAGGTAAGTACTTACATATGTTTCAAATATATTATTCTAAGGGGTACTTTTAGGAGAAAGGATGTCTTATCTTGATATGCATATATTTGTTATGACATTATTTTGACCTTATGAACATATAGGTTGTATATCATACTAGCCATTGGACAAAATTATCAAGGTTGATTAAAGTTGAGTTTATAGAGTTTATTCTCTAACTTATATTTATGTCAATATAACATATTGCCTTTGTATAGAAGACAGGTTGTATAAAGCACTTGTCATCCCGAGTGAAGGAGACTTGGAAGAAAAGAAGCACACTCATTCTTGAGGACAAGAATCCAAGTTCCAGGTTTGATTGATTAAAGTTGATAAGGTTCAAACTTGTACATGTCAAGTTTGATAACTACCTCATGTCAAAGTAAACACTATAGTTGAGATAACAATCTTTGAAAAGTTTTATACTTGGTAGCATGTGAGCATATTGAGGTAAATGCTTAGTGTGGTCACTTACCTGATATAACTAACATCTCCTCCAGGAGAAAAATTCTTCTGTTGGTTCTAGTCTACCATGGAGGAATGCTTAATCAAAACACTAGAAGAGTGTTTCTCTCATTTCAGACATGTCACATGTGAAAGCTATAAAGGAGCCACTGTGACAATTGTGCTTTCTATTTCTATGAAGAGCATTATTCTTGTATGTTGTTTCTCCCTTGTTGTTGTTCTGGGTAGGTCACAGGTGATAACCCTGAAGGGAGTTGTAGTGAAGGTTGCAGAAGGCAAGATATTATATGAGACATGAAGTAGACTACCCAAGTTGTATACATGACGGTATGCATCCATGTACCAAAGAAAATGAAGAAGAATCTATTTTTGAGATCCAAAGTATATCATATGGAGATTGATTGTAAGGAGAAGAAGGCTGCAAAGATGATCGAACATTAGAACAAGAACTCTGTAGCAAACCCTTTCAGCTACCATGTCGTAATTGCTATTAAGAGAAGACTATAACACCACTCTATACATGATTCATACAGGTATTATATGATCCATATGCTTTCAACAATTAAACACATTTAAGCTCAGAGTAAACATATTATCTACTACTATAATTAACAATCCATAGTGTTTCATAATAATTCATATACATAGTGGAAATCATGATAACATAAGCAGCACAATCCTGCAAAACATGATTAAGGCATAATCAAAAACTTATCTTTTAACAGTGGTAGATTCCACCAACCAAGTGCAGGCCTTCCACGAACCTCCCAGCCTTAGACCACACTGCTCATCAGCTCAGTAGTGGGTCACCGCCGAGCTGGGACTAAGCTCCACCCCAAGGCAAGGAATCTTAGGCTAGGCTGAGGTTACAGGGAAAACAACACATAAAATCTGGAAGGATTCTTCCCAGGATGCCATCTTATGCCCACTACTATCAGACTCTCATTCCCCACATGCCTTTTTCGTCCGGGAGTATACACCTTCACAAGCACAGTCCATTGGTGCTAACCTCCCTCTCTGGGTCTCGACAATAGTCCGGATCAGGAAGTCTCAAAGCCTGAAGCTGGTGGTGTACAGTGTATGGAAGAAACCTCTTCCAACAACATCCACCTCCCTCACCTAGAGAGAGATCACACACAGGTTCAATCACAACTCGCGCTGGCCATCAAGCCACACACAGTCCAGCTCTACGTGGTCACCATAGCCAACTGGAAATACAAACACGGCCTCTCAACAGGCTCAACAATGGCTCGAGGCCTCTCAGTGATGGTTCACAGGAATGCGTGATGAGTAAATCCGGCAGGGGTCGACACAAACTCCACGACTTAGAACGAAGGGTGAGACCGACTCTTCAGAAACAACACAGGCTTTCCCACTGGTTCAACAATGGCAGAATGGTTTAGGGTCTCGGCTTCAGAACAGAGCCTCCACGAATAGGTTTGATTAGTCGGACAGAGGATGTGCACGGACTATCAAAGACAATACGGGATTCTCCACTCTCAGGAACGCACGAGGTATTCTTGCGATGGTTGGGTCAGTAGTATTGTTCAGGTCTCCCTACATGCTCAGGTAGTCAGGCAGAATGGAGGAGGAGGAGTCCTTCTCATGGCTCATCCTGGCCATTTTATTCGCATGCACCCTGGTTGACACTTGTCACCCATGGGACTGCATGCGTTCCACCCACATGCATCATCCTTGTACATCCTCCCCTTGCCAAAAACTTAGGATAAAACATAAATGACACATGTTCTTTTGGAATAATAGTAAAATATTATTCCTAGACTTAAGCCCCCTAGGCTTAGCCCCTAGGCTCAACACTTAGCCCCTTTTTCCCACCTTCCAGCCCCTAATTCCTTGCCCACTCTATGGATGCTTAGTCTCCCTTCACTCATTCATCATGGTCGGCCTGCACCTGGAAGTGTTTATATTTCATTAATTGTTCTGCTTGATTACATATACAACAACAGGCTCCTGGCCTTCAACACTTAGGCTCCCTGGCCTAACAACACATAACCCTCCAGCTTATAAGAACTCGGCTCACCAGCCTATAAATCATAATTACAACTCCTTTTAGAACATGGTTTACTACGGGGCTTAGTCTTGGGGACACTAAAATTCCCCTCCCCTTATTTTTGCACTGTCCTCAGTGCAACTTTACACAACATTTGCAAGCTTTTAAATTTTTTTCAAAAGGATGCGGGTACTCTGCCCACATAACGTCTGCATACTCCCATGTCGCGTCCTCGGGACTGTACTAGGTCCACTGGACCTTTACAAGATCTATAGATCGATTCCAGAGCTGTTTTCTTTTCCTGTCTAATATGCGCACAGGATGCACTTGCAGGACACCTTCTAGTTCCACTTGAATCACATTCCAATCGATAACATGATTAGCACCAGGTACATATTTCTTAAGAAGTGAAACATGAAACACATTATGTACAGTCATAGATGCAGGTAATGCAAGCATGTATGCAACCGGCCCAATCCTTTCCAGGATCTCAAATGGCCCACAAAATCTTGCTGCCAACTTGGCACAACTTCCCAGCTTCAGGGCAGCTTTTAGATTATTATTAGCGTAACTTTTCTTTCTATCCTGGGTAGCTTTTAGATTCTGTTTAATTTTTATTATTTGATCTTCCATCTCTTTGAGTAGCTCAGGCCCAAATACTACTATGTCAGCTAGATTATCCCAGCTCACTAGAGTGTTTCACTTTCTTCCATAAAGCGCTTCAAATGGGCTCATCTTCAATGATGCATGATACCCATTATTGTAGGTGAATTCTACCAAATGCAGGTAGTCTTCCCACCTTGATGGTTTATCCATCACATACATTCTTAGTATGTCTTCTACTACTCTGTTCACTCTCTCTGTCTGTCCATTAGACTTGGGATGATACGATGTGCTAAAGTTCAAATTCATTATGAATCCCTTAAATTGTCCTTTCCAGAAATTCGAGGTGAATTTTGGGTCCCTATCAGACACAATTGTCTTAGGAATTCCATGCAATCATGCAACTTCTTTTAAAAAGATATCAGCAACATCAGCTGCCCTGTGGGTGGATTTCAGAGGAATAAAATGGGCAGCTTTAGTAAGCTTGTCCACCACCACCATGATTGAATCATGCTGCTTGCTTGTTCTAGGTAGTCCAGTGATGAAATCCATTGTTACCACATCCAATTTCCACTCAGGAATGGGTAAAGGATGCAACAACCCTGCTGGGTGCCTATGCTCAGTCTTAACCTTTTGGCACTCCATACATCTGGCGATGTATTCAACGATTTATTTCTTCAAACCTGGCCAAAAATAATGGCCTTTGACTTCTGCCATAGTCTTCTGCTATCCAGGATGTCCAACATAAGCCATGTTATGCATCTCCTTTAGAATTGCCAGCTTCAATTCTCGAACATTGGGTACATACACTCTGTTTTTATACAGAAGTAAACCATCAGCTCCCAAGGTGTAACTTTCCTTGGGCTGTGGTTCTTCACACTATTGTAGCTTTGCTACAAGACCTTTGTATTGCAAATCAATATTTGCAGCTTCCAAAATTCTGTCTTTCATCTCAGTCTGGTACATGCTAATGGCTGCAACATGTAATTCGTGCACTTTTATACTGAGTGTATCGACGACTTTATTTTCTTTCCCTTTGATATGCTTGATATGAAAGTCATATTCACACAGAAACTCCAGCCATCTGATTTGCCTGGCATTTAAGGTCGACTGATCAAATAAATACTTCAGACCGTTATGGTCTGTTCTCAACTCAAATCTCTTGCCCATGAGGTAATGTCTCCATTTCCTCAAGGCGTGGACGATTGCTACCAACTCTAAATCGTGAGTGGCATAATTCTTCTCATGTTCCTTCAACTTTTGGGATTCATAACAAACTACAAATCCCTCTTGGCTGAGAACTCCTCCCAGCCCCTCCTTACATGCATATGTGCACACTATGTAATCCTTGTTTGGATCTGCAATCTTCACGATTGGAGCACTAGCTAGCAGCTGCTTCAATCGTTGGAAGCTGCTCTCACATTCTTCAGTCCATTAGAACTTCTTCTCCTTCCTTTGCAAGGAAGTGATAGAATGAGCTATCTTTGAGAATCCATTTATGAACCTCCTATAGTAGCCCGCCAGACTCATAAAAGATCTAACTTCTGCCACATTCCTTGGCGCTGGCCATTCTCGAATGGCCTGTACCTTCTCAGGATCCACAACGATCCCTTCCTTTGATATAATGTGCCCCAAGTAATGGATCCGCCTTTGATAAAAAGAGCACTTGCTCAGTTTTGCATACAGCTGGTGTTCTCTCAACACCTGTAGCACCATTCTCAGGTGTTGCTCATGTTCTTCCTCTATCTTGGAATACACCAAGACATCGTCCAGGAAGACTATGACAAACTTGTCCAAATAATCCCTGAACACTCCATTCATTAAGCACATGAAAACAACAGGCGCGTTGGACAGCCCAAACGACACCACCATGAACTCATAATGACTATACCTTGTTCTAAAGGCAGTCTTGTTGATGTCCTGATCATTTATTCTCACTTGGTGATATCCATATCTGAGATCTATTTTTGAAAATATTTTTGCATCCTTCAATTGATCAAAAATATCATCAATCCTTGGCAGAGGGTACTTGTTCTTGACAGTGACCTTATTCAACTACCAAAAATCAATGCACAGCCTCAACGTCCCATCTTTCTTCTTCACGAATAGGACCGGGGCTCCCCACAGTGACACACTGGGGTGAATGTAACCTTTCTTTAGTAGCTCTTCGAGCTGCAATTGCAACTCTTTCAGCTCTGGTGTACTCATTCTGTAAGGAGCCTTCGAAACTGGAGCTGCTCCAGGCATCAAATTTATA
>ML802965.1:157281-174796 GCA_009831015.1 Picea engelmannii
CTTCTCATGTTTTCTTCTTGTTAGATGCAAACTTTCCACCACTCTAGGATCTACATAACTATGGCTAGCCTCTGAATCAATTAAAATAACAAGTGGTCGGTTGTTGATCATACCTTCCACTTCAATCATGTGTGATTGAAATTATTCTTGCTTGTTGTCCAGTGCTACATAGATCCTCGGCATTCTGCTGCCCATATTCCCCACTGTTTCAGCTTGCTAAACAGTATGTACAGTTCTCGCTTTACCATTTTTATGGGGACAATCTCTGTACTTGTGGTTTCCTTGACAGCCCCAACACTGAATGGGCGTCAATCTCTGTCTTTGTGCTCCCTCTTTAGTCATTCTCGGCTCTCTAAATGATGGCTATCCCTGAAGACTGTTTCTGAAAAAGGAAGCCTTGTTTCCCTTCTGCCTTTGTTCCTTCTTAAACTTCCTCTGATCATTCCAAGCCTTCCGAAGGATAGGCTTTTCTCCTTGCTATTCATACAAACATTTCGCCTTTCTTATGGTTTCTTCCATGGTATTAGGATCGTCATATTGAATCTTGTCACTCATGGAAGGTGGTAGTCCACTCAGATATCTCTGAATCTTGACAGCCTCATCTTTGATGAATGGAACATACTTCAGTAATTCTAGGAAACTTCGTTCATACTCATCAATAGTCATGCTGCCTAGCTTGAGTTTGAAGAACTCCTTCATCTTTCTGTCATAGTATCTTTTAGTTAGGTATTTCTTCTCGAAATACCTCTTAAATTCCTTCCAAGTGACCTCTTTCTCTCTGATGTGCTGCACCTGCACAAATTGATCCCACCACATGGATGCTTTTCCTTTCAGTTGGTACATTGCAATTCTTCCTTCTGCATGGGCAGAATAATTCTGCAGTTGGAAGTATTTCTTCATGCCAAGAAACCATGTCTTGGCATATTCCTCCTTCTTATGTTCTCCATCGAATGTTGGAGGCTTAATCTTGTTCATCTCCCCTTTCAATTCCTCCTTTCCAAATTTTTGATGTTTTCTGGTAGGGGATGGGCTTGAACTACTGTGTGTCTTCCTGTCAGAATGTCTTTGGGACCGACTAAGATGTCGGCTACCACTCCTCGACCTAGTTCTTCTCCCATGGGTTTTGCGACTCTCCGTCGTACTTGAGTCTCTTCCCTTCTCGAGTTTCTTCTCTATTCTTTCCAGGCTCTTCAAAAATTTTAAGTTTAATTCACCCTGTCGATCCCTGACTTTCATGAGCTTTCGACTATCAGCTCGGTGAGACTTGGCCTCTCTTTTCAATCCTTCAATGATTTTCATTATGTGTCCTTCCTTATCCTTCTCTTTCTCATGCCCATTGGAGTTCAATCCTTCGACTCCCGGGTTGACATTATTTCCTTCCTGTTCGTCTTCTGTTTCGGGGGTAATCTACACCTTTTCCCACTCCATACTCGGCGTTGGTTAACTGGAGTCCTGACCTTCGTTGAACTCTGAACACGCACTGTGTAATTAAATTTGAAGTTTGTCAGGTCATTACTCCTTTGGAACAATCCATAACATTTATAAGCCAATACGAACAAGAACGAAAGACATTTTGATTCAAATAAGTTTTATGAGCTCTTGTTCAGTTCTGCAATTTTCGTGTTTTCGAAACTTTAATTTTCGGCACTTCAGGATTTTGAGACTTTGGGTTTCGGGGTTTCAGTCCACGAGGCTTTCAGACTTTCTTTCCTTTCCAACCCCCAACTTCCGAAGTTTCGACTTACTTTACCCTTCGGGCCCACATAGCACAGTGGTCACCCACAACTACGGTGGCACGTGGTACATTCATGAGAGTCCACGCAACTTTTAACGATGTCATCGGGTCCCACCTCTCTCACTTCTCTTCTCGACCCACTGGCACATGGTACATCTCCATGTGTCCACGTCCATTCCTAGAAAAATCCAACGGTCATATCTTTCTCAGATCTACGGCGCAGATCCTTTCGGCGTTTTGGGGTTTCATGTGTCGGAAGTCCATGCATCCACACATCTTGAACTTCCATTTGCCGAAATCACGAATTCACTGTCTACTAACTCACTTGATCCAATGGTCAAGTTCTTCTCCCCATGATCTATGGTGTAGATTGTTTTGGGATTTTGGGTTTTGAAGGTGTTCACCTCTTCTCACCTCCCATCTCCCAAAACGTCGATTTCTTCCTCAATCATACCCGCTACCTCAATCAACTTTTTCGTTGAGTTCATCAGAATCAGAACCCCCGAATTACCTATGGAGGCCTAGCGCAAGCTAGCTCTTTCTCTCTCTCTCTCCGTTCCCCTGTGATTGCGAGTCATGATCACGGTTCAAATAAACGCAGTGCCTCTTTGTATTTCATGCTTCAGTGCTACAGTGATGTCGAATCGTTCGAATTTGCAACCGCTATACCCCGATAGGGCTAGTGACTGGCCAATAGGGACAAATCCCAATAGGGCTGGAGAATAGCCAATGACAACAGGCCCTGTCGCATGGTTAAGTGGAGCATAGGTGGCAGAGAGGAAATGCGACATGGTAGTCAACAAGACAGGAGGGGGCCCCATTTCACACGCCACACTATTCCGGACCCCCCCCCTCATTAAAGGCAGAATGGCAAGGGGGGTCCAGAATCCAACTGAGCACTGTTGATCAAGGTGAAATAATATTGACAGTTCGAGAGTTGCGTGTCCAATTCCGGACCCCCCCCCATTAATGACAGAACGACAAGGGGGTCCCGGAATGTGGCCTCAGCCGTAGATCTGGGTAGGTGGACTCTAGCCGTCTAGATATGCTCGCTACTTACCTTAATCCGCATTCTCACCCCAACTTAAAGCCGACATCTCTTCCTCACATCGAACGATCATTACAGACCCTGAGATTCTCTGAAGGAATCTTGTTCGTTCATAGGGACTTAGCCACATGCTAACATCTCAACATTATGGGTTGGGATGTATCAAGGCGAGAGCCTGAGTTCTTGTCAACAGAACTCCCGAATCCCCGATCCCCGATTTCCCGAAACGGGTAATCTCTCGATACGTGGCCTCCTCAAATCGGACGATCCATGACTGCTCTGGGTTTTCCACCATGGAAAGTCTCGATCCCTTGTAACCAGGACTCCCAATATAGCGATTCCTGATTTCCCGAAATGAGAAATCTCATGACACGTGGCCTCCATCGTTCGGATGGTCTAGATCTATTTCGGTGCCTTCGCCCCTATTCACTGGGGTTTTAACCTCAGATATCTCCTGACAGATCCAACAGCTATCGGGTTTTCCAGCCGAGATTTGACGACTTAGACGGTTCCTAACTAATTCGGGATTTCGCATATCGTGATTTCCACACTTCTCTGCAATTCCAAAGGGCTTTAAACCCCATGCACACTTTCCAGATCTAACGGTCACGAGGGTTCACCTTCCCTCCCGAAAAGATCCTAAATCTCCTACACTTCTAGTGTGGAGTCCTCTCTCCCTGTGGACTTATACCACACTGGCTGCAGTTTCATAACGCCGCTATACCTCCTGAGCTTAAAAAATCGTCAAGTAACTCCTTGACACTTTGGAGCAAACCAGGGTCTGAAATTGGCCTTCAAGACCCAATTTCCCCTCGCATTCTCGGTCCAAAGACTGCTCCACTGGACCATCTAGGCTCAGTGTCAAAACCTTGGCTCTGATACCAAACTGTAGCGAACCCTTTCAGGTACCATGTCTTAATTGCTATTAAGAGAAGACTATAACACCACTCTATACATGATTCGTACAGGTATTATATGATCCATATGCTTTCAACAATTAAACACATTTAAGCTCAGAGTAAACATATTATCTACTGCTATAATTAACAATCCATAGTGTTTCATAATAAATCATATACACAGCGGAAATCATGATAACATAAGCAGCACAGTCCTGCAAAACATGATTAAGGCATAATGATAAACTTATCTTTTAACAATGGTAGATTCCACCAACCAAGTGCAGGCCTTCCACGAACCTCCCAGCCTTAGACCACACTGCTCATCAACTCAGTAGTGGGTCACCCCCAAGCTGGGACTAAGCTCCACCCCAAGGCAAGGAATCTTAGGCTAGGCTGAGGTTACAGGGAAAACAACACATAAAATCTAGAAGGATTCTTCTCAGGATGCCATCTTACGCCCACTACTATCAGACTCTCATTCCCCACATGCCTGTTCCGTCTGGGAGTATACACCTTCACAAGCACAGTCCATCGGTGCTAACCTCCCTCTCTGGGTCTCGACAATAGGCCGGATCAGGAAGTCTCAGAGCCTGAAGCTAGTGTTGTATATTGTCTGGAAGAAACCTCTTCCAACAACATCCACCTCCCTCACCTAGAGAGAGATCACACACAGGCTCAATCACAACTCGCGCTGGCCATCAAGCCACACATAGTCCAGCTCTACGTGGTCACCATAGCCAACTAGAAATACAAACATGGCTTCTCAATAGGCTCAATAATGGCTCGAGGCCTCTCAGTGATGGTTCACAGGAATGCGTGATGAGTAACTCTAGCAGGGGTCGACACAGACTCCACGACTCATAATGGAGGGTGAGACCGACTCTTCAGAAACAACACAGGCTTTCCCACTGGTTCAACAATGGCAGAATGATTTAGGGTCTCGGCTTCGGAACAGAGCCTCCACGAATAGGTTCGATTAGTCGGACAGAGGATGTGCACAGACTATCAAAGACAATACGGGATTCTCCACTCTCAGGAATGCTCGAGGTATTCTTGCGGTGGTTGGGCCGATCATACTATTCAGATCTCCCTACATGCTCAGGTAGTCGAGCGGAATGAAGGAGGAGGAGTCCTTCTCACAACTCATCCTGGCCATTTTATTCGCATGCACCCTGGTTGACACTTGTCACCCATGGGACTGCATGCGTTCCACCCGCATGCATCACCCTTGTACATCCTCCCCTTGCTAGAAACTTAGGATAAAACATAAATGGCACATGTTCTTTTGAAATAATAATAAAATATTATTCCCAGGCTTAAGCCCCCTAGGCTTAGCCCTTAGGCTCAACACTTAGCCCCTTTTTCCCACCTTCCAGCCCCTAATTCCTTGCCCACTCTATGGATGCTTAGTCCCCCTTCACTCATTCATCATGGTCGGCCTGCACCTGGCAGTGTTTATATTTTATTAATTGTTCTGCATGATTACATATACAACAACAGGCTCCTGGCCTTCAACACTTAGGCTCCCTGGCCTAACAACACATAAGCCTCCAGCTTATAAGAACCCGACTCACCAGCCTATAAATCATAATTACAATTCCTTTCAGAACATGGTTTACTACGGGGCTTGACCTTGGGGACACTACAAAATCATAGTAGACTTGTTCAAAGGATAATGAAGCCACCTTGACAAGAAGCAGAATCCACTTGAAGTTTGACTCAATTTTTCATATTTAGACTTGGTATTCAACACCAAGTATACCCTGTAAGAGATGATGAAGTCCTTGTAGACCTAAAAGAGATCAAGAGTAAGCCTGATCTGAGAAAGGATCAAGATGAAGAGGCATATTCTAGGACTATAAGACATATGCCATGAGAAGACTAGATCGTAGCTTTAGAGACTTCTAGGAGATATGAAATCTCCTGGGAAGATTTCCTTGTTTCAGTGACAGAGAAGGAAGCCAGTCATAAAGACTAGGATATTGATTTTTCTGTGAGACTAGAAGAGAAGTCAGTGTTGACTTCCAAGATTTATATAACAGATCAAGCATGTTGCATATGTACAAAGCATGATGTGTGTCTAGAGGATTCTCCTAGCAAGAGGGAGAAGACTATGATGAGACACTTACTCCAGTAATTGAAGAAATAGTTCCAGAATTCATGAAGAAAACCAGGACAACCATGATTCATATATAGTATGAGATTCAGGGGGAGCAATCTCCATATTTAAAATTGAGTGGTAGTTGGTGCAGTACATTAGTTGGGTCATGGAGACATGAATACACTAGCAGATAGAGTTACCTCAATGAAAGAAGAAGAGATAATTTCAGTGTCAGTTATTGAGACACTCTCAATTTCAGATGAAGTTGTTGTCTTGATATAGTAGAAGAGTTGCTCACAGATTTCAATAGTCACAATGAGAATGGAGCAACCATTCTCATATTCATAGCAGCTACAGGTGCAGAGCCCCAATTCCAGAAGGAACAATTGTAGAAAGAGGAGAGGACATACTTTCATGCAATGAGGCAGATAGTGCATTGCAGAAAGCACATAGAGCTAGCACATGACTGTGCAAATTGAGCTGCAGCTGAGCAAGTGTACCAGGTTGGTACAAAGTGATGTGAAAATTTGATTTGAAGTTGAAGATAGAAAGAATCATGTCTCCAAGATGAAGCAAGCTCCTAGAGCTTGGTATGGAAGTGTTGACAGTTTCCTGATGAGCTTGGGCTTTACCAAGAGTAAAGTTAATTCTAACTTTTACTTCAAGGTTATGAGCCGATTATATTATTTTTGTATGTGGATGACTTATTCTTAACTAGAGAAGAAAATCTCATCACAAAATTGTAAGAAGAAGCTCACTGCAGAATTTGAGATGAAAGATCTAGGCCTGATGCATTATTACTTAGGTCTTGAAGTTTGGTAGAGCCTAGAGAAGATATTCCTTAACCAAGGGAAGTATGCGGTTGAAATATTTAAGAGGTTTAATATGTTGGAGTGTAAATCCATGCAAACACCCATGGAAACGAAGTTGAAGCTCCTGGTAGATACTTTATCAGAGTTGGTTGATGCTACGTTGTATAGACAAATCATTGGATCGCTGATGTATCTGATGAATACCAGACAGGATATATGTTTTGATATGAACACCTTTGAGTCAATATATGGTAGAGCCCAGATGTGTTCACCTTGTAGTTGCAAAACATGTGATGAGATACCTTAAGGGTACGTTGGATTTTGGTCTCTGTTATAATAAAGATCATGACTTCATATTGCATGGATATATTGATTCATATTGAGTTGGAAGTGTTTATGTTAGAAAGAGCACTTCAGGATGTTGTTTTAGTTTGGGGTCAGCCATGACTTCATGGCAGAGTAGGGAACAATCTAACATTTCTCCCAACATGACAGAAGTAGAATATATTGTTGCATGTTCTGCCAATTGTGAAGCCATATGGCTTCAAATGTTGTTGACAGATCTATTTGATATCAATATGGAAGCCATCATGATCCTATGTGATAACCAGAGTTGTATAAAAATGATGTGTTGACCAAGCCTCTGTCTCATGTAAAGTCTAAGCACTTTCGAGACAAGCTAGGTGTAGTCCGAAAGGACCTCCCTCAAACAGGGGAGTAGTGTTGTGATGCCAACCTTGTGCTGAAGATTTCTAGCTTTGTGCTGATCTTGTTTTTATGCCAGCCTCATGCTGAAGATTTCCAGCTTCGCGCTGATGTTGTTGTGATGTCAGCCTTGTGATGAAGATTTACAGCTTTGTGCTGATGTTGTTGAGATGCCAGTTTCATGCTGAATATTTCCATATTCGTGTTGATGTTGTTGAGATGTCAGCTTCGTGCTGATGTTGATGAGATGCCAACTTCGTGCTGAATATTTCCAGCTTAATGTTGATGTTGTTGATTCTCCAGCGTTCGTGTTGCAATGATGTTGTATTAGCCTTGTGTTGTTATTGATGATGATGATGTATTAGTGTTATACTAATCCATGTTGATGCAGATGATGATGATTCCATTCCAACTCCTTGTTGTGGATGATGATATTGATGATGAGAAAAAAATTCCGATGATTTATAGATATGCCAATCATTGTTCCAGATGTTGTTGATGTTGTTGCCCTCTCTCTTTCCTGATGATGTTGTAGAATACCCTTCTTGTTAAGGGGGAGTGTTGAAATATTGTAACTGTAAAGAGTATTCTATTTATTATTGAGTCATTATTCATTAGATCAATCCCCTTTTATGGATTGATCATGTCGAGCATTGTAATTGATCAAATCCCCTTTTGTAGATTGGTCAAACCCTAATTGTATTATGCAAATTAACAAGTCAACCCCATGCCTAATTAAAGTGGTTTTAACAACTAAGAAGACAAGTCGACCCTGCATAGTGAAAAGACACCTTTCCAGCGCCTGTCAGCTTTTATAAATAAAGGAATCCAACACATCATTATCTCACTCACTCATTTTCTCATAAAGTGCGCAAGTTTGGTAGCTGTAGTTGGGAGAAGAAGGAAGAGAGAGGCACATTGCTCAGTGTTGGATATTCTCTAGTGTTTTTGTTTATTGTCTTGGTATTGTATTGACTATCTATATTAAGGAAGCTTTTGCTAGGTTTTCTCCCCCACGACGATTTTTAAGTATAAATGTTGTGTATCTTGTGATTGTGTTTCTCTCAGTGATCCTACCTATGCTATTGTTATCTAGTAAATTAAAAAGAAACCTAATAATAGTTCAAAGCTTAACAAAAATAAGTGTGAGAGGTAGTAAGTTTATTGTTAAGCTTTTGTAATCTCCTGATTTCATCAATAAGAATACTGATTTCCATGTTCCTGTGGATGTTTCCCTCCTAAAGGTTTTACCATGTAAATATTGTCTCATGTATGATTATTATTTGCCATTTTGTTTATTCTCTGCTATGTAATGGTTTCTCCATGAGCTTAAAAGTTCAATAAGAGTTTGTACTAATTTTTGTGATATCTCACATAGAATCTATGCATACCCTACATAGAAGTATATTCCTAAAAACCTTGCCGTCAAACCCAATTTTAAGCTATTCTATCCATTTCACTCTTCCTAAAAGCCCTACCGTGAAACCCAAATTTAGAATATTCTCTCCATTTCACTTCTCCACACATGGGTATGCCAAAAAAACCTATAAGTACACCACAATTTGTGCGTCCCACCAACCAACATACCAAACAAAATGTCCTATGAATCCTCATGTCGACAACTATTGTCCTCCTCATGCATATGGTTTCTTAGTTTTGCACCCACCCCAAAACTCATCAATTCGTCTAATACAAAATTACATGTAATCCGTAAACATGCCTATTCTTAATGGCTCCTCCACGCCATGAAATTTCGCATTTTCCACGTAAGATTCTGTGTAGAGAATAATTTAATGGACAACTATCCCAAAAAGCTCTTCCAAACAAAGTAGCTGCATGACTCGATAATACGAGGTAGATTTCAAAGGCACGTAATGCAAGCTTAAGCATATATACTCCCTTTAGCGAGCTGTGGAACGATTCCAATAAATCCAAATAACTCCTCTAGACATCTAAAATGTTGGCCGCTGACATCAAACGGAAGCAGGTAATCTCAAAATTTTATTGCGAAAAACAGAAAAAGGAATAGGCCTAATTTCCAGCAGAAAAAAAGATGTCGAGAAGAGCTACGAATTTCATGCAAAACAAGGAAAGTTAATCATGGAATAAAATTGAAGCACTGTTTGATCTTTACAGAACCTAGTTTTAAAAATGTACATATATCCTTAAGAACTCCAGGTAATTGCTGACAGAACCACTATCGTCAGAGATCAAACGCCCGCCCAAAACAGGAAGCGAACTACAACGCATCACAACATAAAACAGTAAGTTACTTGAAATTCGAAATGAAAGATCTATATGGCGGCCGAGAAACATCTTCTGAGCGCAAGTCACAGGAAAACTACATTCGGACAAAATGAAGGGATATTGGCACAATTATTGACTGTCTAATTAGGAGTTGAAAGCCTTTTCTTTTTTCTTTCCAGTCCTAAGAAATACACAGATTTAAAATGGTTTAAGCAGGCTTCAGTAAAATAAAGTCGCAAGGTTTAGGTCACAATCTCGAGGACATTTAAGGTTTTAGCTAATTCTTGAAGTAGGATATCAAAACTTTCAAACAATCTTTAATAAATAAACTCGTATTTAAGACGATTTTCTGTAAGCCTTTTTTTTACCTGACATTTAACGATTTTGTGTAATCCTTTTTTTTCCTGACATTTAACAAATCCACACTCCAGGTCTTAATCTTTAATAAATAAACTCATCTTAATCTTTAATAAATAAACTCGTATTTAAGACGATTCCAGGTCTTAATCTTTAATAAATAAACTCGTCTTAATCTTTAATAAATAAACTCGTATTTAAGTCTTTAATAAATAAACTCGTATTTAAGACGATTTTGTGTAAGCCTTCTTTTTACCTGACATTTAACAAATCCACTCTCGGTCTTGTCCACAATCTTTACCAAAACTACCTCCAAAAATCCAGTAGTTTTTTCGAACTGTCCAAGGGCTCACAGCAAAAATCGAATTGCAGCTAAAAAATAAAAAATCTAATACTTTCGAACTTCGAATCCGAAAAGCAGGGGCTCACAGCAAGAATCGAATTGCAGCGAAAAAATAGAAATTCTAAAACTTTCGAACTTCGAAGCCGAAAAGCAGACAGAAAGACATCTGCAAGCTTCAGGCTAGCGATTCCCTGGGAAAAAACTCCATACTAACACAAAGCCAGTGAAATTTAACAGTATTTGCGCAAGCTTTACTAAATATCTGTCTCAAGAAACGCTTAGCGTACTGAGTGCACGAAATTGAACCAAATGCAAGAAGATTGTGCAAAACGAGAAGAAAAATATACCTTATGTCGAATTTCGAGCAGAAAATGAACCGCATTAGTGCGCTGAACGCCCCGAAAAAGGCACACCGGATCAAAATCTTGCCAGTTGCAAAAACGGCGTCAAAATTTTGGGAGAAGTTGCAGCAATCGTTCTCGAAATCAGCAAATTAATGGATTAAAAAACGCAAAGAAAACCATTCCCGGTTTCCCCTGCCCCTGAGCTTGTTTTCTTGCTAGGGCATGAGAACAAAAAGGGCTAGAACTGATGTCATCCTCCGCATCCGACGACCCAGATCGTCCAAATTGTTTTCCGTTCTTCCCCCAAATTGTTTTCCGTTCTTCCCAAAAATAAAGGTGAGAAGACTCAAGGAATATTAATGTAACTTTCCAAAGCTTTGTTTTCTTAGATTTATTGGTAATAACGTTTGCTTGGGGATAAGGGACGACAATTATCAACTTGGCATAGGCATACGCTCTTGTCGGGTCTTTAGATAGTTAGAGAAATGTAGATCAAAGTTACGCTCTTGTCGGGTTTTTAGATAGTTAGAGAAATGTATATCAAAGTTTCAATTAAATTTATTGGTAATAGCTTTTGCTTGGGGATTATATTTATTGGTAATAACTTTTTGTTTGGGGATAAGGGACAACCACTAACAACTTGGGGATAAGGGACAACCACTAACAACTTGGTATAGGAATACGCTCTTGTCAGGTCTTTAGATAGTTAGAGAAATGTAGATCAAAGTTTTAATTAGATTTATTGGTAATAGCTTTTGCTTGGGGATTATATTTATTGGTAATAACTTTTGCTTGGGATAAGGGACAGCAACTAACAACTTGGCATAGGAATACACTCTTTTCCGGTTTTTAGATAGTTAGAGAAATGTAGATCAAAGTGTCAATTCAATTTATTGGTAATAACTTATATAGTTAGAGAAATGTAGATCAAAGTTTCAATTAGATTTATTGGTAATAATTTTTGCTTGGGGGACAATAACTAACAACCTGGCATAGGCATAGGCATTGGCATTGGCATAGGCATAAGCTCTTGTAGGTTTTTAGATAGTTAGAGAAATATAGATCAAAGTTTCAATTGTTTATAGAGATTTTTTAGTCATAATTAAGGTTATGAATGGGAGGTCGATTCCAGTGAATAACATCCTAACCAACTATGAATGGGATGTCGATTCCAGTGAATAACAACCTAACCATGGTGATTTCTTATGCAAAGGAGGAAGCTATGTCATTTGAATCAATTATCTACTATCATGTGAAGAATGAGAATGTGAAGAGTGAGAATAATCAAGATGCAGTTTCATGGGCCAAATTGACCTCTTCCCTTGAATTAGATGTATTAAAAATGGGGAGAGAACCACTTATCAAATCCCCTAATTGTGAGTAATATACATCACTTTTATATGTCCTCATTAATATACATCACTTTTATATGTCCTCATTAAAAATGGGGAGAGAACACCTATCAAGTCCCCTAATTATGAGTAATATGCATCACTTTAGTTTTATTGTTCACATGGACCCTCACATAAAAATTCAATCTAATGGCTTTGGGAGGAGTATCTTAAGGGAAATTCTTGGTCCTTATCACATGAGACGCCTCCTCTTGGTTATGGTTAGTGAAGGTGCAACATAATACTTTTGTGTTGATATTGTGGGATTACGACAAGCATGACAATGCGATTGGGGAGGATTTGCGGTGGAGAATTGAATGTGTCGGGACTTCAATTACGTTTTTGTAGGCTATCGATCTGGAACATGGGTAACTCTCTATTTAAATTTCGAATTGATACTGATATGGTTAAGAAGCTTAAGGATGCAGAATCTCTGAGTTGGGTTGGGCTCTCATGCCTCTTCGTTCTTTGGCATTTCCTTTTGAAGTACGAAATTTATTTCAAGTTCTCTAGGTATCCAAAGATAGAAGCAAATTTTCCTTTTCAATTATGTTGTGCTATAGTTTGTTCTCCTTATGGTTTTTCTGTCTAATTATTTTTCATTGAAAACCTCTGTGATAAGATTGTATTTGTGGGTGTTGAGTTGAATAGTGTGAGACTACAAACTTGGTCCATGATGGTTGTTTGGGTGTTGGGTATGCTCTTTGTATCCTCAGTCTCATAGTTATAGGGGTACCTTAAATATTTGTGATGTTTTATATGTTGGTTTGGCTTTGTTGCGACAAGCATTTGGCTCCTTTATTCTTAGCTTTAGCTCGTCGTGTGATTTATGCAATTTTATTTTGTGTGTGGCTTCAAAAGTCAATATGTTTTCTTCCAAGAGATAGTCATTTGTGCAAGTTTATGTTTAGTAATGAAGGTTTTGGCCACCTCAATTTAGGACCATTGGTTGGAGTAATTGGTTAAGTGTGCTAATTTATACTATGTGATCTCATGTTTGTGGCCTTGTATTTATCATCATGGTTATTGAGATAAGTAGTACCTTTACCCACAATACTAATTCATGAAATTAGGACAATGGGGTTATGGTTTAGTGATGAAGACACAATATACATTAAAGTTTAATTCGTTTAAAAACATAAATAAACAATTTGGATATGGTTAATGGTTTATCCTTCGAAAATAATCTCATTCGTGAAAATATGATGCTTATAATCCATAATGTGTTTTTAAAATAATATATATGAAAATTTAAATTTAAATAATTCATATTCAAATGATTTATTTAAATATTTTCAAATAATATATTAAAATAATTTATTAAGATATGAGTATAAAATATTTACAAATGTATAATAGTTTTTAAATACTTTTAAATTAAATTAATACATTATAATAATAATTATGCCATAAGGTGTTTCCCCACCTCAATCGATCACTGATGTGACTTGCCAGCGCAACATGACCCTTCGATCCAATTTACCTCTTATGGAAACCTATGTTTTGGATGTGACTCTTGGATTGTGTACAAGAGTTGGATCTATTCGACGACCATCGACATAACCCTACCCATCCATTCCAATTGCGCAGCCCGGGCATGGTTAAGTGAAAGAGTGATGGGTTGTGGTGCAGGTGTGAGCATGGGTTGGGTTCTGAACTTTCTTGCTTTAGTATTCGAGAGATAAAGTAGAAAATACATACCTTACCCCTTATGGATTTGTACTTGTGACCTCTTGGGAGGAAACACATGTTCTTAACCATTAGACCCACTCAAGTTGTATGTTATATTAGACCCATGTGTTATATATAATCATAATCAAATATATAATATATAGTCAACTATATATATATATATATATATATATATATATATATTAACAATAATTGGTAGATTTATATTATGTTAAATTTCTATGCTATCTATGTTACAACAACCTAAACATAGTTACCAACTTAATGAGAACTGTGACCTCAAAATGAGAACTCTGGCCCAAAAAACCTATATTTTTGCATAAAAAGCATCAAAACCAACCCCCAAATAAAAAAGTGGTGCCACTGGTGGCACCATTTTTTAAAACGGGGTCAAAATTACAACATTTTTCAAACATGGTCTTCAAAACTTAGACAATAGATTAGAAAAACCTTAAAATCAACACCTAAAAACAAAAAAGATGCTTTTGATTTTTTTTTCTTTTCAAAACGTTAAATTTTGAGATCATTTGAAATTGTATTTTTATCACTTGGTACAATTAAAACCAAAACCTCAAAATCAACCATCAAATTGAAAAGCACTGCTACCGGTAGCACCCATTCTAAAATTGGAGTATTAAAATGACACATTTTTATAATGTGGTAAAAGAACTCATCATTATTGTAAACAAAATCATAAAATACAACCCTTAAATGTTTACTTTTTAAATTTTATCATCACACAAAGCACATGGTAATGCATAATGCCATGAAAATATCACAATATTCTTTAAAAATTCAAAGTCACTTTTTAATATTTTTTTCCTTTTAATAATAAAAAAGTAAATACAAATTACATTGAATGAAACATAAATAATTTCTTAAAAGTATTGTTATATTGACCATATTCAAAATATATGAGCTAAGAAATTTTATTATATTATCCATTATAAGAGAACATATCATTCATAAAACATAACAAAAGATTCATAACTTCATGTAAGATCATATGCAAGATCAATGCTCTTTTTTAGTTACCATACAAACATCATATGGATAAAAAATTCTTAAAATGTTCCATACACTTATTCAGATTGACTCATGGTTTCTGAAATACCAACAGAGTCTACATTGTCTTCAGATGAATGTTTCGATGAAGATGTAGATGATCCACACTCTTCTCTATTATCGATGAATGAACCATCCGATTCTACATGCATGCCCAACATTTCATATGTCAAATGCCTTTTAGATCTACAACTAGGTCCAATAGACTCCCATCTTGCATTTATTTCTTGCAACAACAACCTCTTGATAATATTTGTTGTATTGGAGCGAATAGTTCCTCTCTTTGTCAAATTGAAGTCATAAACAAGTATGTCAACATCGTCTAATTTTAAGAGGTCAGTGCTACGATGAGTTGTATTTTGACCCTTTCTTTTTCTCTTTCTATTGACATGTTTCTCAAACACCATCTCTGGCTTGTACACACCATTGAATGGGTGTGTACTTGTTGCATACCAATGCACTTCAATTGCAACAACATCATCATTTTCTTTCTCAATCTTTATAACCTTTCCTATCCAGAATGGATAACCATGTAGATCCCTAGTCGTTAAAACTACAATCATGCTACCCTCCTTAATATCTTGTACTGAAACCCTGTAAAGGTCTTCCATGGCTTCACGTTGTGCATGTGACCTTCACAAAGCAATATAAATTTTTCTTTCCTCTGCTTGTGTAATCTCAATAGCACCTTGAGATTCTTGAACTTCAACAATGTTTGTTTTTTCAGATTCATTTGGAATATTTTGTGGCCAATGAAATGGAGTCCTCAACATTGTATCTTCATTTTTTGAGCTTGAAATTATGTCACTTTGACTATTGAAAAAAGATTACCACCAAACAGAATCAACAACATCAAAGTACTCATATGTATCCTTAATGGAATTTTAATTTTCTTTCAGGCATTCATAATAATCTACATCTCTATTATGCCTTCGAGCATTATGGATTTTAGCAACTGATTGTAAAAATAATAAATTTGATGCAAAAATTGGACGATCTAGAATGAACTTAAAAAATGATAAACCTGATTAAGGCCCCCATGATGTAGTAGTTGAATATTAGTTTCCCCATATAATTGTTTTCCCATCAATTTTTTTGAAACAAAATTGATGTTGGAAGCTAATGTCATTAACATGCTCAATACATTTTTCTTCACGATGTGATCCCTGAATAAATCTTCACATGTCAACAGTTTCTTCTAATATATGAAAAACAGGCTCTGGAATGTATTCTTTCTTAATACATTCAATCAATGATGGTAGACTTCCAACATTTTTCCTCTTCAATGTTACGGAAAAACGACTGAACATATGATCAATATGATCATGAGTGTGTCCAATAAGAAGAAAACCAACTTTCACCTTTTGAAAGATTCCCATTTCAACAAGCATGCTTAGATATCCAAACACAATTTGATTTTTATTTTCATGATTAGTGTTGTCCAGCTATAGATAGAGAACTTGAGGAAGATTTTCAGACTAGTGAGTGAGCACATGATGAATTATGATGATGGTCATATTTGCATAATTATGAATATTTGGAGTTGTGAAGTAAACTCTTGGATACATTTTTGCATTGAAAACCATACAACCAACCAAGTGAAACTGAATGAAATTCTCTTACTGTAAATTTTTGGGTGTATGGACAAAATGTGGTAGAAGTGTTTTCTTCTGGTCCATGCCATCAATTATCATACCTAAATATTTGTTTGGAGCCTCATAACACTTCTTCCGATGTTTGTATAACTTTTTTCTTTCACTTGACTATTGATTCTGATGTTCTTGAAGTGCTTTGATTATGGAATTTGCACATGACATAAAATGGAAATATTAATCATATGTTTTCATAGTTGATAACTATTCAATTTAAAAAAAACAAAATAGTAAATACATACCTCTTTCGGCCCCTTCAGATTTATCTCTTCTTGATTTAAGAGTAGCACATATACTACAAATCCCCATCCTTGACTTCTTAGAAATATAGATATTGCTGAATTGTTTCTTCCATATTATTGTAAAATATGCATATGTAATAAACTTATCCTTTTCTTCAACATCTTTAGCATATCCTTTGTACAAGTTGTAGATTTCCCTCCTTGAAAATTTATCTGGAATATGTACTATGTCTCTATCTGGCATACACTCTCCATGTTTGGAAAAACAATTACACATCCATGACAATGCAATGTTTGTGAATGGCCCACTCTCTCGTCCATGATATACCTTTGAATAAAATGATGGATCTTTTTCCAACCTTGTCTGGATTCTTAATAGATGAAGATTACCAATTGAGTGAATTTTTTTGAAAGCTTTCTTGCAAAGTAAAATATTGCCAATGCAATAATCACATACTGTATTGGTGGATATCATGCACCCCATCAAATATGAATTTTGCATGCTCTTATTCATTGACAAATATCTCTTCCTTTTATTCAAGGAATACATGTAGTCCATGCTTTTCAAACAATTCTTTTTGTTGGACAACTGAGAGGGGGGTGGGGGTGGGGGAGGGGGTGAATCAGTTGTTACCGTTCTTAAACAATTATGCTTCTTTTAAACTATTTGCAGAAACAATGAATTATGATCACACTAATGGAGGGAAATAAACAATGGCACATTCAACATCAGTCACACATATATGAGAAACACATAGACAGATATTTCCCGAGGAAACCCATACAGGGTAAAAACCTCTTTTTCTTTATATGATAAGTAATAGTTACATTCTTTACATTATCATACATATGAGCACCAACTCATAATGAGGCTACAAC
>ML802965.1:174896-188136 GCA_009831015.1 Picea engelmannii
AATGGGGAGATCCAAGGGCTATTTAAAAGGTACAAGTTACAATTACACAGTGTTCAAGTAGGACAACAACATTCTGATGTACAATATGATACACATGAAATCCTATAGAGACAACAAGAGGAAAGATCTTGCCAAGGAAAGTTAACCTTTTAGGAACAAAGGGGGAAAATAGTCAGAAGCAGAGAGATAACAGTGACAGGGGGAGTCATCCACTCATGAGAAGATTGACAAAGGAGTCCGAGTAAGAGAGGTGAGAAATTTTGAATTTTCCACAGAGGATACAGTGGAAGTTGAAGATGAACAGGTCCAAGAATCAACAAGAGAAGACTCTGGTTTAGATACAAATATTCTGCAGGCCTCAAATGAGAGAGTTATCCCGTCAAGGGGAGTTTTCATTGATTTAATATCTGATACCTTCTAAAATACTGCAACAACTCAAGGGGAGCATGTTCTCTTTGACATTGATGTAAAAGGGGGAGAAAAGAATCTGGGTGCCTTTGTTGCCATCAATGCCAAAGGGGGATATTGTTGGAAATGTTTAATAGGTAGCATATGCTTGTCATTGATGGCAAGTACATTAATGAAGATGGCATGAGTACAGGAAGAATGTAACAGACGGGCACCAGAAGTATTTTAGGAAGATGCTGCAGAGAAAGCCCGATAAGTTCAGAACAGATAGTGCAGAGGATTGTTGGCAAGTTATCAGGCAAAGTAAGCTTGTTATTGATGGCAAGATCAGAGTATGCAGCAAAGGAAAAACAAGGACAAAGTATGCTCTAGAGGAGAAGCGCCAGTGATCGTTGGATCTCATCCTGAATTCCCGATGGTCGTCAGATCTGAATGAAGACAAAAGGAGCGCGTAGATATGGAGGATAGATCTCAGGCGTTAGATCTGAGTGTAGGGTCCGACCACCATTGGATCGAGGAAAACCTACATGATCTTTAAATGTGCAAGGAGTAGAGGGCTCACAAAATCCCGAAAGCAGGAGGACTGTCCATCTCAGGGGGTTATGTATATCATAGATCCGAATCCCTGTCGGAGTTTCGGGGATCAAGAGTTGGATATGACAAAGAATAAAAACCATAGGAATCTCGAAATCACGATATGCGATATTGTGATTTAATCGTAGCCGTCTGATCAAGATAAGATCTGGACCGTCGATCTGACTCATGTCAGCAAACCACGTCAGATAGGAACACGTGGCACAACCAGGTAATGACAAGTGTCAGACTGATTCAACATGCCAAGCACATGTAAGTCACGAATCAGGGTGACACGTGGCAGTTATTTAACACATGTGATGTCAGCAGACTTACACCATGTCAGAGTTTCGAGGATCGCGTGTTGGAGATGTAAAAGAAACAATGCAACAGGAATCCCAATTTCGCGATATGCAAAATCACGACTTAAATCGCAGCTGTTGAATCAAGATCAAATCTGGACCGTTGATTCGAGTCCATGTCGGAGTTTCGAAGATCGAGTGTTGAAGTTGTCAAAGAACATTCACCACAGGAATCCTGATTTCGTGATATGTGAAATCATGATGTAATCTGAGCTGTTAGATCAAGTTTTGATCTGGACCATTGATTCCAGTCCGTGTCGGAGTTTTGGGGATCGCAACATGGAGTGGCAAGTAAACAATGCAACAAGAATGACGATTTCACGATATGAGAAATTGCAATTCAATCGCAGCCGTTGAATCAAGCTCTGATCAAGACTGTTGATCCCACGCCATTTCGAGGTATTGGGGATCGCGACTTGGAGAGTCGAGATGTCTCATCTCCAGACTCACGAAATGCAAAGTCTTGAAAGCGCCTTATGCATAAGGTTGTGGTCACAGCCCTTGGTCACGAGAAGGGAAGGAGTCAGTCTAGATAAGCTCCATTTCGCGGTTTTGGAGATGGCGACTTCGAAAGTTGACATGCCTCATCTCCAGATTCACAAAATGCGAATTCGTGAAAAGCACTTCAAGCATAAGCGCTTGGTCTTGGCTATGGTCATATTGGGGAAGGAGCTAGTGCAAAAAAGTTCTGTATCGAAACATCGGAGATCGCAAAATGAAGTGTGGAGACACTCAGCAAAGGATTGTCGAAATGCCGAAACCCGATGTCAATAAAGTTCATCCAACGGTGCAGATAAATTGGAATATGATCGAAAGGTTACTGTTCTTTCTCACAGTTAACCTCTCAGTTACAAATCTGTTAGTGAAACGGATTCATGATTGCGAATCAGTTGGTGTTTCAGTTGCTAGGATAGTTGTCTTTCTTTTGCCTAAGGAAATGCGAAGTGGAACCACCGTGGAGGTGTGTATAAAAGAAAATAAGGCAGACTGTGTGTGGTTGGTTGTTCTGGATATGAATGAAACTGAAGGAGATCGGAGGGCTACTGATGCACGACACAGTGAAACTGCTAGAAACCATTGATGGCGTCTGCTAGAGAATTCGAAGAGACCCCTGTGTGATCGCCAGAGGAGATGAAGAGTCTCCAAGCTTCGTCCAGGTGAAGGAAAACTATTCTTAGAAGGTATTGACAGATGGATGAGCGTGGAAGCCTATAACTAAAACAGAGAAGGTGAGCTCAACTGTCACAGAGAAGACGAAGAGTCTCAACTGCCAGAGAGGCTGAGGAGTCTCAACATAACATCCAGTGGTGCTGAATGCGTGGGAAAACGGACAGAGAAGATGAAGAGTTATGATGATGATCATATAGAGCACTCGAGAGGTGGAGGAGATTGGTGAGGTATGAGCATGCAGAGGAATGGTGAATATTGCATGCACAAGATGCACAGAAGCTATATATACATGGTACAGAGAAGAGAAGTGATTGTTGTTGTTGTTGGAGTTGTTGTGTTCGTTGTGTAGAAGGATTGAAGTGTGAGCAAGGAGGCAGAGCGCAAAAGTAGAAATGAACAGAAGAGGAACTGTGCAGTGAATGGACATGGCACACAGAGCACAAAAAGCAGAAGAACAGACAGTGAAAGTCATGTGTGCAGAAAGGAAATGAGGCAGACAAAGCAACAAAATGTAGTAGAATAGTGATGAGTCTGGTAAGACATTTTTGAACATCATATCACTGTAATAAGTTTCAGTAGCAAAGATTTATATTTCAGGGAGGTTGGGAGGTTCTACGGAGGATTGTTGTCCTCAGAGATTCAAGTGGGTGCTTGAACACAAGAAGTTGTAGCTTCCATCTGGTTGCAGCTAGAGAAACCAGGGTGGCAGGGTGGTGCAAGGGAGAACTCTTGTTCTCTGTTATACAGATTGGTTCCTGTATGATTGGAAGTCAGTGCTTCCATCTAGTTGGGGCTAGAAACACTCAGGGAGTTGGTGCTTCCTTCTAGTTGGTGCTAGAGAAACCAGGGAGTTGGTGCTTCCTTCTAGTGGGTGCTAGAGAAAACAAAGAGTTGGTGCTCTCAGCAAGTAGCAGCTTCCAAAACAAAGGTTGTAGCCTCATTATGAGTTGGTGCTCATATGTATGATAATGTAAAGAATGTAACTATTACTTATCATATAAAGAAAAAGAGGTTTTTACCCTGTATGGGTTTCCTCGGGAAATATCTGTCTATGTGTTTCTCATATATGTGTGACTGATGTTGAATGTGCCATTGTTTATTTCCCTCCATTAGTGTGATCATAATTCATTGTTTCTGCAAATAGTTTAAAAGAAGCATAATTGTTTAAGAACGGTAACAACTGATTCACCCCCTCCCCCACCCCCACCCCCCTCTCAGTTGTCCAACAAAAAGAATTGTTTGAAAAGCATGGACTACATGTATTCCTTGAATAAAAGGAAGAGATATTTGTCAATGAATAAGAGCATGCAAAATTCATATTTGATGGGGTGCATGATATCCACCAATACAGTATGTGATTATTGCATTGGCAATATTTTACTTTGCAAGAAAGCTTTCAAAAAAATTCACTCAATTGGTAATCTTCATCTATTAAGAATCCAGACAAGGTTGGAAAAAGATCCATCATTTTATTCAAAGGTATATCATGGACGAGAGAGTGGGCCATTCACAAACATTGCATTGTCATGGATGTGTAATTGTTTTTCCAAACATGGAGAGTGTATGCCAGATAGAGACATAGTACATATTCCAGATAAATTTTCAAGGAGGGAAATCTACAACTTGTACAAAGGATATGCTAAAGATGTTGAAGAAAAGGATAAGTTTATTACATATGCATATTTTACAATAATATGGAAGAAACAATTCAGCAATATCTATATTTCTAAGAAGTCAAGGATGGGGATTTGTAGTATATGTGCTACTCTTAAATCAAGAAGAGATAAATCTGAAGGGGCCGAAAGAGGTATGTATTTACTATTTTGTTTTTTTTAAATTGAATAGTTATCAACTATGAAAACATATGATTAATATTTCCATTTTATGTCATGTGCAAATTCCATAATCAAAGCACTTCAAGAACATCAGAATCAATAGTCAAGTGAAAGAAAAAAGTTATACAAACATCGGAAGAAGTGTTATGAGGCTCCAAACAAATATTTAGGTATGATAATTGATGGCATGGACCAGAAGAAAACACTTCTACCACATTTTGTCCATACACCCAAAAATTTACAGTAAGAGAATTTCATTCAGTTTCACTTGGTTGGTTGTATGGTTTTCAATGCAAAAATGTATCCAAGAGTTTACTTCACAACTCCAAATATTCATAATTATGCAAATATGACCATCATCATAATTCATCATGTGCTCACTCACTAGTCTGAAAATCTTCCTCAAGTTCTCTATCTATAGCTGGACAACACTAATCATGAAAATAAAAATCAAATTGTGTTTGGATATCTAAGCATGCTTGTTGAAATGGGAATCTTTCAAAAGGTGAAAGTTGGTTTTCTTCTTATTGGACACACTCATGATCATATTGATCATATGTTCAGTCGTTTTTCCGTAACATTGAAGAGGAAAAATGTTGGAAGTCTACCATCATTGATTGAATGTATTAAGAAAGAATACATTCCAGAGCCTGTTTTTCATATATTAGAAGAAACTGTTGACATGTGAAGATTTATTCAGGGATCACATCGTGAAGAAAAATGTATTGAGCATGTTAATGACATTAGCTTCCAACATCAATTTTGTTTCAAAAAAATTGATGGGAAAACAATTATATGGGGAAACTAATATTCAACTACTACATCATGGGGGCCTTAATCAGGTTTATCATTTTTTAAGTTCATTCTAGATCGTCCAATTTTTGCATCAAATTTATTATTTTTACAATCAGTTGCTAAAATCCATAATGCTCGAAGGCATAATAGAGATGTAGATTATTATGAATGCCTGAAAGAAAATTAAAATTCCATTAAGGATACATATGAGTACTTTGATGTTGTTGATTCTGTTTGGTGGTAATCTTTTTTCAATAGTCAAAGTGACATAATTTCAAGCTCAAAAAATGAAGATACAATGTTGAGGACTCCATTTCATTGGCCACAAAATATTCCAAATGAATCTGAAAAAACAAACATTGTTGAAGTTCAAGAATCTCAAGGTGCTATTGAGATTACACAAGCAGAGGAAAGAAAAATTTATATTGCTTTGTGAAGGTCACATGCACAACGTGAAGCCATGGAAGACCTTTACAGGGTTTCAGTACAAGATATTAAGGAGGGTAGCATGATTGTAGTTTTAACGACTAGGGATCTACATGGTTATCCATTCTGGATAGGAAAGGTTATAAAGATTGAGAAAGAAAATGATGATGTTGTTGCAATTGAAGTGCATTGGTATGCAACAAGTACACACCCATTCAATGGTGTGTACAAGCCAGAGATGGTGTTTGAGAAACATGTCAATAGAAAGAGAAAAAGAAAGGGTCAAAATACAACTCATCGTAGCACTGACCTCTTAAAATTAGACGATGTTGACATACTTGTTTATGACTTCAATTTGACAAAGAGAGGAACTATTCGCTCCAATACAACAAATATTATCAAGAGGTTGTTGTTGCAAGAAATAAATGCAAGATGGGAGTCTATTGGACCTAGTTGTAGATCTAAAAGGCATTTGACATATGAAATGTTGGGCATGCATGTAGAATCGGATGGTTCATTCATCGATAATAGAGAAGAGTGTGGATCATCTACATCTTCATCGAAACATTCATCTGAAGACAATGTAGACTCTGTTGGTATTTCAGAAACCATGAGTCAATCTGAATAAGTGTATGGAACATTTTAAGAATTTTTTATCCATATGATGTTTGTATGGTAACTAAAAAAGAGCATTGATCTTGCATATGATCTTACATGAAGTTATGAATCTTTTGTTATGTTTTATGAATGATATGTTCTCTTATAATGGATAATATAATAAAATTTCTTAGCTCATATATTTTGAATATGGTCAATATAACAATACTTTTAAGAAATTATTTATGTTTCATTCAATGTAATTTGTATTTACTTTTTTATTATTAAAAGGAAAAAAATATTAAAAAGTGACTTTGAATTTTTAAAGAATATTGTGATATTTTCATGGCATTATGCATTACCATGTGCTTTGTGTGATGATAAAATTTAAAAAGTAAACATTTAAGGGTTGTATTTTATGATTTTGTTTACAATAATGATGAGTTCTTTTACCACATTATAAAAATGTGTCATTTTAATACTCCAATTTTAGAATGGGTGCTACCGGTAGCAGTGCTTTTCAATTTGATGGTTGATTTTGAGGTTTTGGTTTTAATTGTACCAAGTGATAAAAATACAATTTCAAATGATCTCAAAATTTAACGTTTTGAAAAGAAAAAAAAATCAAAAGCATCTTTTTTGTTTTTAGGTGTTGATTTTAAGGTTTTTCTAATCTATTGTCTAAGTTTTGAAGACCATGTTTGAAAAATGTTGTAATTTTGACCCCGTTTTAAAAAATGGTGCCACCAGTGGCACCACTTTTTTATTTGGGGGTTGGTTTTGATGCTTTTTATGCAAAAATATAGGTTTTTTGGGCCAGAGTTCTCATTTTGAGGTCACAGTTCTCATTAAGTTGGTAACTATGTTTAGGTTGTTGTAACATAGATAGCATAGAAATTTAACATAATATAAATCTACCAATTATTGTTAATATATATATATATATATATATATATATATATATAGTTGACTATATATTATATATTTGATTATGATTATATATAACACATGGGTCTAATATAACATACAACTTGAGTGGGTCTAATGGTTAAGAACATGTGTTTCCTCCCAAGAGGTCACAAGTACAAATCCATAAGGGGTAAGGTATGTATTTTCTACTTTATCTCTCGAATACTAAAGCAAGAAAGTTCAGAACCCAACCCATGCTCACACCTGCACCACAACCCATCACTCTTTCACTTAACCATGCCCGGGCTGCGCAATTGGAATGGATGGGTAGGGTTATGTCGATGGTCGTCGAATAGATCCAACTCTTGTACACAATCCAAGAGTCACATCCAAAACATAGGTTTCCATAAGAGGTAAATTGGATCGAAGGGTCATGTTGCGCTGGCAAGTCACATCAGTGATCGATTGAGGTGGGGAAACACCTTATGGCATAATTATTATTATAATGTATTAATTTAATTTAAAAGTATTTAAAAACTATTATACATTTGTAAATATTTTATACTCATATCTTAATAAATTATTTTAATATATTATTTGAAAATATTTAAATAAATCATTTGAATATGAATTATTTAAATTTAAATTTTCATATATATTATTTTAAAAACACATTATGGATTATAAGCATCATATTTTCACGAATGAGATTATTTTCGAAGGATAAACCATTAACCATATCCAAATTGTTTATTTATGTTTTTAAACGAATTAAACTTTAATGTATATTGTGTCTTCATCACTAAACCATAACCCCATTGTCCTAATTTCATGAATTAGTATTGTGGGTAAAGGTACTACTTATCTCAATAACCATGATGATAAATACAAGGCCACAAACATGAGATCACATAGTATAAATTAGCACACTTAACCAATTACTCCAACCAATGGTCCTAAATTGAGGTGGCCAAAACCTTCATTACTAAACATAAACTTGCACAAATGACTATCTCTTGGAAGAAAACATATTGACTTTTGAAGCCACACACAAAATAAAATTGCATAAATCACACGACGAGCTAAAGCTAAGAATAAAGGAGCCAAATGCTTGTCGCAACAAAGCCAAACCAACATATAAAACATCACAAATATTTAAGGTACCCCTATAACTATGAGACTGAGGATACAAAGAGCATACCCAACACCCAAACAACCATCATGGACCAAGTTTGTAGTCTCACACTATTCAACTCAACACCCACAAATACAATCTTATCACAGAGGTTTTCAATGAAAAATAATTAGACAGAAAAACCATAAGGAGAACAAACTATAGCACAACATAATTGAAAAGGAAAATTTGCTTCTATCTTTGGATACCTAGAGAACTTGAAATAAATTTCGTACTTCAAAAGGAAATGCCAAAGAACGAAGAGGCATGAGAGCCCAACCCAACTCAGAGATTCTGCATCCTTAAGCTTCTTAACCATATCAGTATCAATTCGAAATTTAAATAGAGAGTTACCCATGTTCCAGATCGATAGCCTACAAAAACGTAATTGAAGTCCCGACACATTCAATTCTCCACCGCAAATCCTCCCCAATCGCATTGTCATGCTTGTCGTAATCCCACAATATCAACACAAAAGTATTATGTTGCACCTTCACTAACCATAACCAAGAGGAGGCGTCTCATGTGATAAGGACCAAGAATTTCCCTTAAGATACTCCTCCCAAAGCCATTAGATTGAATTTTTATGTGAGGGTCCATGTGAACAATAAAACTAAAGTGATGCATATTACTCATAATTAGGGGACTTGATAGGTGTTCTCTCCCCATTTTTAATGAGGACATATAAAAGTGATGTATATTAATGAGGACATATAAAAGTGATGTATATTACTCACAATTAGGGGATTTGATAAGTGGTTCTCTCCCCATTTTTAATACATCTAATTCAAGGGAAGAGGTCAATTTGGCCCATGAAACTGCATCTTGATTATTCTCACTCTTCACATTCTCATTCTTCACATGATAGTAGATAATTGATTCAAATGACATAGCTTCCTCCTTTGCATAAGAAATCACCATGGTTAGGTTGTTATTCACTGGAATCGACATCCCATTCATAGTTGGTTAGGATGTTATTCACTGGAATCGACCTCCCATTCATAACCTTAATTATGACTAAAAAATCTCTATAAACAATTGAAACTTTGATCTATATTTCTCTAACTATCTAAAAACCTACAAGAGCTTATGCCTATGCCAATGCCAATGCCTATGCCTATGCCAGGTTGTTAGTTATTGTCCCCCAAGCAAAAATTATTACCAATAAATCTAATTGAAACTTTGATCTACATTTCTCTAACTATATAAGTTATTACCAATAAATTGAATTGACACTTTGATCTACATTTCTCTAACTATCTAAAAACCGGAAAAGAGTGTATTCCTATGCCAAGTTGTTAGTTGCTGTCCCTTATCCCAAGCAAAAGTTATTACCAATAAATATAATCCCCAAGCAAAAGCTATTACCAATAAATCTAATTAAAACTTTGATCTACATTTCTCTAACTATCTAAAGACCTGACAAGAGCGTATTCCTATACCAAGTTGTTAGTGGTTGTCCCTTATCCCCAAGTTGTTAGTGGTTGTCCCTTATCCCCAAACAAAAAGTTATTACCAATAAATATAATCCCCAAGCAAAAGCTATTACCAATAAATTTAATTGAAACTTTGATATACATTTCTCTAACTATCTAAAAACCCGACAAGAGCGTAACTTTGATCTACATTTCTCTAACTATCTAAAGACCCGACAAGAGCGTATGCCTATGCCAAGTTGATAATTGTCGTCCCTTATCCCCAAGCAAACGTTATTACCAATAAATCTAAGAAAACAAAGCTTTGGAAAGTTACATTAATATTCCTTGAGTCTTCTCACCTTTATTTTTGGGAAGAACGGAAAACAATTTGGGGGAAGAACGGAAAACAATTTGGACGATCTGGGTCGTCGGATGCGGAGGATGACATCAGTTCTAGCCCTTTTTGTTCTCATGCCCTAGCAAGAAAACAAGCTCAGGGGCAGGGGAAACCGGGAATGGTTTTCTTTGCGTTTTTTAATCCATTAATTTGCTGATTTCGAGAACGATTGCTGCAACTTCTCCCAAAATTTTGACGCCGTTTTTGCAACTGGCAAGATTTTGATCCGGTGTGCCTTTTTCGGGGCGTTCAGCGCACTAATGCGGTTCATTTTCTGCTCGAAATTCGACATAAGGTATATTTTTCTTCTCGTTTTGCACAATCTTCTTGCATTTGGTTCAATTTCGTGCACTCAGTACGCTAAGCGTTTCTTGAGACAGATATTTAGTAAAGCTTGCGCAAATACTGTTAAATTTCACTGGCTTTGTGTTAGTATGGAGTTTTTTCCCAGGGAATCGCTAGCCTGAAGCTTGCAGATGTCTTTCTGTCTGCTTTTCGGCTTCGAAGTTCGAAAGTTTTAGAATTTCTATTTTTTCGCTGCAATTCGATTCTTGCTGTGAGCCCCTGCTTTTCGGATTCGAAGTTCGAAAGTATTAGATTTTTTATTTTTTAGCTGCAATTCGATTTTTGCTGTGAGCCCTTGGACAGTTCGAAAAAACTACTGGATTTTTGGAGGTAGTTTTGGTAAAGATTGTGGACAAGACCGAGAGTGGATTTGTTAAATGTCAGGTAAAAAGAAGGCTTACACAAAATCGTCTTAAATACGAGTTTATTTATTAAAGACTTAAATACGAGTTTATTTATTAAAGATTAAGACGAGTTTATTTATTAAAGATTAAGACCTGGAATCGTCTTAAATACGAGTTTATTTATTAAAGATTAAGATGAGTTTATTTATTAAAGATTAAGACCTGGAGTGTGGATTTGTTAAATGTCAGGAAAAAAAAGGATTACACAAAATCGTTAAATGTCAGGTAAAAAAAAGGCTTACAGAAAATCGTCTTAAATACGAGTTTATTTATTAAAGATTGTTTGAAAGTTTTGATATCCTACTTCAAGAATTAGCTAAAACCTTAAATGTCCTCGAGATTGTGACCTAAACCTTGCGACTTTATTTTACTGAAGCCTGCTTAAACCATTTTAAATCTGTGTATTTCTTAGGACTGGAAAGAAAAAAGAAAAGGCTTTCAACTCCTAATTAGACAGTCAATAATTGTGCCAATATCCCTTCATTTTGTCCGAATGTAGTTTTCCTGTGACTTGCGCTCAGAAGATGTTTCTCGGCCGCCATATAGATCTTTCATTTCGAATTTCAAGTAACTTACTGTTTTATGTTGTGATGCGTTGTAGTTCGCTTCCTGTTTTGGGCGGGCGTTTGATCTCTGACGATAGTGGTTCTGTCAGCAATTACCTGGAGTTCTTAAGGATATATGTACATTTTTAAAACTAGGTTCTGTAAAGATCAAACAGTGCTTCAATTTTATTCCATGATTAACTTTCCTTGTTTTGCATGAAATTCGTAGCTCTTCTCGACATCTTTTTTTCTGCTGGAAATTAGGCCTATTCCTTTTTCTGTTTTTCGCAATAAAATTTTGAGATTACCTGCTTCCGTTTGATGTCAGCGGCCAACATTTTAGATGTCTAGAGGAGTTATTTGGATTTATTGGAATCGTTCCACAGCTCGCTAAAGGGAGTATATATGCTTAAGCTTGCATTACGTGCCTTTGAAATCTACCTCGTATTATCGAGTCATGCAGCTACTTTGTTTGGAAGAGCTTTTTGGGATAGTTGTCCATTAAATTATTCTCTACACAGAATCTTACGTGGAAAATGCGAAATTTCATGGCGTGGAGGAGCCATTAAGAATAGGCATGTTTACGGATTACATGTAATTTTGTATTAGACGAATTGATGAGTTTTGGGGTGGGTGCAAAACTAAGAAACCATATGCATGAGGAGGACAATAGTTGTCGACATGAGGATTCATAGGACATTTTGTTTGGTATGTTGGTTGGTGGGACGCACAAATTGTGGTGTACTTATAGGTTTTTTTGGCATACCCATGTGTGGAGAAGTGAAATGGAGAGAATATTCTAAATTTGGGTTTCACGGTAGGGCTTTTAGGAAGAGTGAAATGGATAGAATAGCTTAAAATTGGGTTTGACGGCAAGGTTTTTAGGAATATACTTCTATGTAGGGTATGCATAGATTCTATGTGAGATATCACAAAAATTAGTACAAACTCTTATTGAACTTTTAAGCTCATGGAGAAACCATTACATAGCAGAGAATAAACAAAATGGCAAATAATAATCATACATGAGACAATATTTACATGGTAAAACCTTTAGGAGGGAAACATCCACAGGAACATGGAAATCAGTATTCTTATTGATGAAATCAGGAGATTACAAAAGCTTAACAATAAACTTACTACCTCTCACACTTATTTTTGTTAAGCTTTGAACTATTATTAGGTTTCTTTTTAATTTACTAGATAACAATAGCATAGGTAGGATCACTGAGAGAAACACAATCACAAGATACACAACATTTATACTTAAAAATCGTCGTGGGGGAGAAAACCTAGCAAAAGCTTCCTTAATATAGATAGTCAATACAATACCAAGACAATAAACAAAAACACTAGAGAATATCCAACACTGAGCAATGTGCCTCTCTCTTCCTTCTTCTCCCAACTACAGCTACCAAACTTGCGCACTTTATGAGAAAATGAGTGAGTGAGATAATGATGTGTTGGATTCCTTTATTTATAAAAGCTGACAGGCGCTGGAAAGGTGTCTTTTCACTATGCAGGGTCGACTTGTCTTCTTAGTTGTTAAAACCACTTTAATTAGGCATGGGGTTGACTTGTTAATTTGCATAATACAATTAGGGTTTGACCAATCTACAAAAGGGGATTTGATCAATTACAATGCTCGACATGATCAATCCATAAAAGGGGATTGATCTAATGAATAATGACTCAATAATAAATAGAATACTCTTTACAGTTACAATATTTCAACACTCCCCCTTAACAAGAAGGGTATTCTACAACATCATCAGGAAAGAGAGAGGGCAACAACATCAACAACATCTGGAACAATGATTGGCATATCTATAAATCATCGGAATTTTTTTCTCATCATCAATATCATCATCCACAACAAGGA
>ML802966.1:31234-43858 GCA_009831015.1 Picea engelmannii
TGATCCATCCCATGATAAGCAAGAGGTTGATTATTTTATGTATTCATTTATAGACAGCTAAGAAGATGAGTTTACAAAATAGTTTGTTAAAGAACAGGTTGATGTTCCAAGTTTGTTCCTGCTAGATGACATTGCATATGTTAGTAATTTACCTGTATATGAAAAATATGAGGATGATTATGATCTCGAAGATGTTATTTTTCAGCAGTATAGTGAGATAATTCAATCTACATATCACAGTTACAGAGAGCAAAGTATTGGATCAGGTGGAGAGAATTCTCTACCTTTGTGTTTTTCTGCATTTAAATTGTTGAAAGAAAATTCTAAGATCATTATTGAGGAAAACTAATCCGTGCTGATGCAAAATCACACTAAACCAATGCCACAAATTAACAAGATATTGTAGCTCTCTTCTCATGTGATTGGTGACCCCATAACTTGTTATGTAGAAGATCCTATTAGTTGAAAAATACAACCATTAGTTGAAGATGAGCATGTTCATAAATATGACCACAACGAAGAGAATGGAGAAGGTATTGATTCAAGTGAAACAACCTTACCACTATGTTTTTCTTGTTTCAAATTGTTGAAGAAAAATGTTTGTGATATCTCAAGTCAGAAATTATCCAGGAATGATGGTGAATACAAAGATAAAAGTGGACTTGCAAGTACGGATTATCTTCCATTATGATTTTCCTCCTTTTTAGAAAATTGGGAGATGACAGGGGAAGCAAGGAAGTCTGAGGAAAGTTCCATAAATCAAGAAAGTAAACAAAATTCTCACAGATTTGATAATTGTGTTGTTGATCACATGAAAGGTTATTTTAGCTCAGATTTATAGCCTATGCTCAGATGTCAACCTGAAAAGGAAGAAGAAGATGTTGTTCAAGCTCATTTCCCTTCACCTGAAACTAATATAGACATTCAACAATGTTTCCAACAAAATGAAGTGTTTCAAAGTTGTCTTTCTTCCCCTAAAAATGATGTGGTGGTTCGATTTCTAAATGGACTCGACACAGATGGAGGTTTTGAAAATGTGTCTATGGGAAATTTAGACTGTGAAATAGTACGTGAGATCATCTCTTCACATTCACAAGAAGATTATGAACAAGAATTTATTTCCATTCATTCATTTGAATGTCAAAATGACAGTCCTCAAGCAAATTTCCAGAAGTTTAATAAAACCAAATCAGAATTGTTTGATGAACAAGAGGATGCACATAATATGGATGTCACATTTGAATACATTCAATAATGTATGAATATTTTTTTTCATATGCATGAAAGAGTAGACAAACCTATTGCTGCCATTTCATTTGAGAATGTTCTCAAAACTGAAGAAACAGAGCAAGAGCAACAAACACTTGAAAAGGAAGCTTTTCTTTCTATTTTTTCTCATCAAGAAGAAATGATATGTCATGGTTTTCAAGACCCTATGGCCATCCCATTACAGTCTTCAGTAAAGGAGGATTTTGTTTCATTCATAAGATGAAGATTTGGATTCAACTTTTGTTTTCAGCCGCCATTGTTTACATTTGTCTACCTACTTAAAAAGGATGTGATCGGAGAAAATTCGGGAAGGCAACTGCTTGATTGGTTACATTTTCACTTTAGAATCACTTGATTGGATGTTCATCTCAACAGTTTTAGAGTAGGTAGGAGTTGAAGAAAGTTGATGGTGGCACTAACTCTCTGTGATAGGCCCCTTTCTATTATATGCCCTTGGGCTATGTCCTGGGGATAAACCTTGAAAAGCACTTTGGCTTTGGGGATTAAACTTTCCCACAACAACCAACTCCTAATTCCTCGAACTCTGAATCAACGAACTCAAATGGTGCGAGGATCAACAATCCCCATCACTCCCTTAGATCAATAGTTGTGATTTATTCAGACTGCAGCCTTTAGGATTCTTTCCACCTTATTCTCCTCATCCTTACAAAGTATCACCTCTCCAAAAATGGGTGGATCTCCTCCACGCATCCCTTCCAGATCCAAAACTATGGATTCTTTCTGCTCTCTTTGACTTCACAAAGATTGTCATTTTCTCTTGGAAAATCTCTCAGAGTTCTAGCTCCCATACCTCCTGATCTTTCTCCATCGGTCTCCTCCCGACGGTGGAATATTTCACTTTCTTTTAGGACTTTAGAAATTCCTTACTCTTTGTGAAAAATTAACACTTTTCTTCCTGAGACTTGGAATGTTTTTGGCCTCTTGCACTCCTTGCAGTTTTCTGCATGTGACGATGCTATTTCTCCTGAGATTTTACTCGGCTCGAACCTTCAAGGTTCTCGGCTCTCCTACATCCTTCCATGGACTATCTGGTGCCCTCCTGGCAACTCGACGCTCTTTCCCCTGATCTTGTGAGATGAACTCACTTTGTCTTTGACACTCTCTGACACTCTATTCAAGCCTTCAGATGACTTGTTCCTGAATTCTTTCTGGCCTACCAAGGCAACTACTTTCCCCTGCTCAATGCACACTTGCAGAGCTTTCTTTTCTCAGAGTGTTCAACAACTCTGGGATTTTCTTTAGTACCTCCAACACTCTAGAATGCATTGGTCATGTGTGTGCTCACACCTGCTCAATTCCCTCCTAGTAGAGTCTTACAAAGTATTCAACAAATCTGTCCTACGCTTCTTCCTGTGCAGACTTTCCTCCAAGGTATTCAACAACCTTGAATTTCTCCCTTGAGTCTATGAATTATTCTGGTGTGCCCTGCCACCACTTTCTTCTCTAACTCGTAAGAGTTCAAACACACACTCCTTGCATTGACTCATAGAGTTCAACTCTCTGTTGTGCACTCCTTGCACTTAGCCTAAAGAACTAGAACTAATTAAGTAAACTCACAGATAGAGGATTCTAAATCTATCACTGCAGATGAAACCTAACATACAACTACAACATAAAAAAGCACACATATGACATTCACAAACAAACATCCATTACACAAGAAATTGCAAAAAGTGGAAGATATTATTTTTCAATTAATTACAGAATGCCAACTATAGTATATGAGTCCAGAATACAACAGAGTCTCAACCCTCGACTCTCCTCTTGGCTTACAATGATTCTTCCTTAATATTCAACAATCTCTCCACAACTACCAGAACCTCTACTAAGAAACAATACAAAGATTTATACAAGAGGGGATCGATGAGCTTCCCTCCAAGCTAAGCTAGTGGTGTCTAATCACCATTCAAAATGCTTGACTAATGATGAAGATTACAATGAGTGGAAATCTGATCTAGATCGGATATATATCCCTCCTACCGTCAACCACTTAAGGCGACCTCATCTACAACTTGTGTGAAAATGCAACTTGACTCTTCCAGCCTAACAACAATAATTGCCTTAATTACAATTTAAATTTCAAAGGAAAAATTGAGAGGGAAATGCCTCTCCCTTCCTTGAATGAGCACCAACATGATAAAAAACTGGCGTGTGTTGAGGTGTAGTGATTCTCCTACTTCAATGGCCCTCTTCACTTGTACACCTACATCTAGCAATCCATGAAACCTGCAGAATAAACCCTGTTGGTGTCTCAAAATGCATTGATTTTGTTAGTTTCTTGTTAAAACCTCATGTTTCATTCTACAAAGCATGCAGACGTATCTCCATGGAATATCCTTTCTCAATAAACAAGAGATGAATTCACCCACTCACCCACATGATGCAAACCACAGAAGGTTTTTCCCCGCATCCTATGTCCTGAAAAGGTTTATCGTCCATGTTTTCCCTCTTGTAATGAAAAAATATGTTAATGCATTAATGATATTGACATAGAGTAGGATGAACTCCAAACAAATATGTGATCATTCACATGATGCATCATTAACACTCAAGGCATATGAAAACTATGTGTATTAATGTAGCATATATTTCGAGTTATATTCAAGATGTTAGAATAGAGAATTGTGCATTTCATAAACTTTCAAAGACTTATGGAATATTTATTCCTATAGGTCTATGGAATGAGGATATGTTGAAGGTTTCAAGGTGTAGGGGAAGAACAAAAAAATCCGATATGCCAACTCAAATGGATGGACCTAATGCAATCACATTATCAGACACTAGTCCCAACACCAGGTTTTAGGGATGTTATTTATGGGAAGACATATGCATAATTTTTAGCAACAAAGATTTTCTAGAGGCAACCCAGACATAAAGGTTTAGCAAAACATATAAAAGAGTGGTATTTATTCCATTTCTTCCTAGCCTGCGATTTTACAATACAATGATATGGATAGATGGGAATATGAGCACATGAACACAAATGCTCAAACAATCACTAGTAGAAAAGGGACTCCAATGTCCCCTTTGACCACATAAAGTTTCCATCAAATTTATCAAATCAACAAGCCCCATGGTATTCCTAAATAAGGCATTCTTGGAATCCTTTTCCAAGGAGAAACCAAAGCCCTTGGAGGATCTCGAAGATTGGTGGGATAAATATACACCCTTTTTCACCAAAATCAATAGGGTATATAATACCCAACACTTTAGGGCCTCATATTAGAGTATAATGTCCATGATTTGCAGACTGTATGGAGAGGAAAATTGTATTCATTTTCAGCTAGAATGGATGTCCATGGCACACTTAGTAGTAGAAAAGGGACTAATTTTCAACTCAGAGTGAATCTTATCAGCCAACATCAACCTCAATGTCCAAGACACACACACAGGTACACAATCGTGTTTTTACATGTCCTTCTTTCTTATTGATGCTAATTGTGCTTATGTTTCTATTCCTGGAATGAATTGGAAATGGACCCATGATTTACCCCCCATTCATGTATACTTCTTTGCAGTGTGTATAACAGAGTACCACGAGTATTTTTATTATATTTGTGATTTTTTTTGGCACCACTATATTGCTTATTTGTTTTCCAAACCCTTTAGAGATTATTAGGAGAAGCCTTAGAAACCATACAAGAAATTGCAAACTAGTAGATGGAAAATAACTATGCCTATATTCATGTCTTTAGTTGTAATTATACTCCACATCTACTGCCTAGATATGTATTAGATAATCTCTTAGCCTGGTAGGTAACATATTACATAGTCGAAGCAAGCATAATAGTAACTGTACAAATACAAAATAAAAGAAGCTATCAGAATTTCCCAATCAAACTAAGGAAATACACCTTGAAAAATGTTCCCCATGCAAAGAAAGAAGTTACAACTCTAAAAGATATTATTTTTGTCTACAAGGAGAGAGTACACGACCCCAAGAAAGACGTGTCTAATCATTATCAATATTTGAAAATGCTTCCCCCTTTTCAACATGAATACAAGAAAGAGGAATTTTTTTTGTGTGGAGTGAAATATTATGAGGAATTATTAGCGGATGTATTAGGAACACACAAGGTTGACACTTTTCTAGACAATAAGGAAATGAATAGGATCATGTTTCAAGAATAGCTACAAAATTTGGTGATTGATACCCTAGAAAATCTAGATGAATAGAAAAGGGATCAGGGAGATAAAGAGAAGAAACAATTGAGGAAATTTTTGATGCGGAAGAGAGAATGAAGAAACATAAGGAACATGAAAAGTCACCCAAAGAAGAAAACCACAAATTTGTTGAAGATTGAAAAATTGTTGACGTTGAAGTGGATCACAAAGATACCAAAGATGAAGAGGCCCACAAAGTCACAGAAGAACAAAATAAGCATCTAGGTGATGAATCCTGAAAATCTAATGAACCCTACAAAGATGAGGAGGAACGAAGGATTCTATCTTAGGAAACAACCCACAAAGCTATTGAAGAACAAGAAATAATGAAAGAGTAAGCTTGCATAGTGGAAGAAGAAAATAGGGAAAATGAAGATTAGGAGAGAAGTGGAAGCTCCACTCTAGGATCTATCAAGGTAGTATTGATACTCACTTCTCCTAAAAACCCAAGTGCTCCTCTAAACAAAATATCACTCGACTTCTCATATTCATCCTTGAGGTTACTGGAATTTAATGATTAAGTGATAGTTGTTAGTAAATTATATTACAACAACTCAAAGAAGGTAATTACATGAAGGCCATCCAAGAAACTAAGGATAAGAGAAACTTCTTAACAGAGAAAACCAAAGAGGAACATTGAATGGGATATAACCAAGGAAAAACCACAAAAAAAGCAATGAAAATAGTAGCAACATGAAATTAATTTGTAGGAGATAATACCGTCATGGTAAATGAAATCAGTTGCAAATTGGAGGATTATAAGGGTAAAGTGAAACATCTGGAACAATAGATATAGTAGTAGAAACAATAAATGGAATATGAATTACAGGTCATGGAAGATAAAAAAAGATCAACTCCATAAATATGAAATAGAAAACATTAAGCATGAGTACATCCACGAGCTGGTAGAATTGAAGATGGAGAAGCAAGAAAAGAATATATTCATTTAACAAAAGGGCCATGGGATATCTCAACTGGAAGAAGAAATAAAGGATCTTCAGCTGGAAGGAAGCAGGGAAGTTAATTTCCTTAACAAATTCAGAGATGAGGCTGCGTAGATCAATGGATACCTGTAAAAAGAAAAAATATATTTATTTATGAAATTGAAAGACATCCAAGGCCATAACAAAGAAATTTCAAAACTGGATAATCAGTTAAGATAAATTAAAGGCCAATATGATGACATAGAGCATTCATTTGAAAGGATAATGCATTGGAAGAATGTACACAAAAAATTCCTTGCAATCTTGTTCAAGTTCACCAAAAAAGAGGACGAAAAAACTCAAGTGTTACTAGACATGTGGAAGAGTACTTACCGAAAGTACATGGAACTATAGGCAACACCAAGAAAACATGTATGAGAATGTGGAGTGTTTCTCATGAGCTCCTAGAGATGTTTCACATGAATATTAATGAAGAATTAGTTATAGTTGGACTTAGTGAGACCAAGGTTGTAGAGATGGTGAGTACCATAGATAAAACCAAAAACAATATTAAACAACTAGATGAAGTTGACATGGAATCATCATTTAGTACACGACCCATCCCTTGAAGTGTATGTTAGATACAAATGAATTTGTAAAGGGAACAAAAAAGGATCTAAAATTCAAAGTATATGACATATTATATAATGGTGAGTCGAAGCTCGAGGAGAAGCTAGACATGTTCAAAAAAATAACGGAAGCATATTAATCATGGATCAATTTTGTAAATGACTTAGCTTTAGAGGGGACTTAATATTTCTATATTTTTCATGAATTTTGATAAAACAAGGTTTGAGTGATAAGAGAAGAAAAGGAACGAGAAATGGAAAAATGTAATTGCCATATTGAATGATGACAATTACTAAATGTAAAGAGACCGTCTTATCTTATAAAAGTGATATCCTATGAATATATAAGGACTTTTGCTAATTGGACATGTAGATGATACTTTTATCTCTTTATGAATGAAAATAAGGAGTTTAGGGATCATAACTTTTATTAAATGTATTAGGGACTATTCCGTTGATATGTTTTTCATTTAAGTTTTTCGGGATGTTCATCATATGAACTATTTCTATGTTTACTATTCATAATGCTTGTTTTGTTATGATTTTTGGTGAATACAACGATGATTCTATAGGTTTTATCTGCAACTATTTGATATCAAATATGCAATTTCATTGTGTTAATACATTTTTTATCGACATGAATTATTTCTACTATCAATAATGTTATCTCTGGTTATAATCAATTGTTTAGTTTTTCTCTTGATCATGATATGTTAGGGTAAAATAGAGATATATTAGAATATTTATTTTCATTTTTGTTTTAGGAGATTCAATCAATATCTAAACACGATTTGTGAAAGGAAATTCATTTTTTTCCCACCTCAAATAACCCTAGTGGCAATTAGGCCCACATAATGGTCGGAAGTGCTACCTTGAACGAGATTAAGCGTAATTGGGGCTTGTGATCAGACAGTCTCCTTTACTTTCTTGAAAGAGAATTCAGACTCGTCAACACCTTCCTAATGAGGGAGGTTATATTTTAACAAATGACATTGTGTGTGCAGAGGCTAGATGGAGACTTTGCTTTTGGATCAATTTTGTTTTTCTTATTTTTCGAGTGGGTGGTTCTCCTACACCCTCAAATACACTTAGTGGTGGTTGGGTCAACCCATCCTTGGATGCAACAATGAGTAGACCTTATGAACCGAGAGACTGTAACTATGGTGTGGTGATATTTTCCAACTAAGTATTAGGGGTTTTAGAGATAGTTCCACCAAATAATTATGTAGTAGCCATATGATAATATGGACTACTGGTGACCCTGATATGATCCTTTCCCCAAGAAATATTGTTACTAACAAGGTGAGTACTCATTTGATTATTCATGTTATTATTTTTTTTTTATCTTAGATGATTTTTCTCATGGTTTTTTATTATATAACATATTAATAATGGGTAATATTTTTGCTTTTGTAGATGTGGGACCACAAGGTCGAGAGGTCTCTCTAAAGAGGATATCCTAGAATTGTTGAGGGTGCTAGCAGAAAGTTGAGGAGAGCCTAAGATAATGGGACAGTGATAAGATGGATGTGATTTATAGGTTGGACCTATTGACAAAAGGAAATGAATGTTCCTATGTCATATTTTCGACCTATTGGTCAGCTACACCAATAGGAGGTAGGAATGATCACCCTAATTTTATAGCCTAATTTTTAATATAATCTCTTCCTGCATGATAAGTCAGGAAAGATAGCATAAAATAAAAGAGAGTATATGTGAAATTATTCGGAACATATAAAAAATGTGATGTCATACATATGTGTACCAAGAACATAACAAAAACATGAATGGTATGGAATCTTTCCACTTTTAATGTTTATGTGAATTATTTTATTAACAACGAGATTTGAAACTAATGAATGCACTAACACATAAAATTAAGTAAAAATAGAACTTGAGATTTTTATAATAAACGTATAAAATATTGTATATACAATGAATGAGAATGAAATTCAAGTGAAAGAAGGAAAAACAAGAATTCAAAGAAAAGAAATAAGAATATGAAAAAAATAGACTTATTTATTCAATATTATTCATGAGTACATTAAAATGAAAATATTAAAGATATTTCATACTTCTGCAAAAGTCTAGACCAGAAACACATTCTTACATAGGAAGCTAGCATTTACGAGACCACTTAGCTACTATGTAAATGACAAACAAAATATTTGGACTGACAAAGCTACAATAAGCTTCTATGAATTCTTTTGGATGCTAGTATTAGTCTCTATAACCTAAAAAACAAATTAGAAAAGATAATGGTGGAAACAATAAATACGTTTTCTTCAGTGGCCAAATAGTAAGATACACCTTATGCAAACACAAATATTAGGGTTTGACCTCGCATTTTTCCATTAAAAAAAAACTCATGCTATCAACAGAACTGTTAGAGCCTGGTAATTCTTAGTGCACTGATAAGGAATAACTTTTAAAAATGGGAAATTTCTTTAAGCATACCATGGAAAGTGTGGAAACAATATCTTGATTATTTTCAAGGCTTGAACATTTATACCATTTTCTACCAAGAAGTTGGTAGCTTCCAATATTCATTATCAACAAAAAAACATTTAACTAATTTTTTATACGTGGTCACATGGGAAGACCATAATTCACTTCGTAACCTCAAAATAACTTGGAAAGAGGTATGAGAATATGTCAAATAGAACAAAGTTTTAAATATCATTTAAAAAAATAAATAAAGGAGGGCCTCCCTTATCCATAAGGTTTGACGAGCTCTAATAATTTCCCTAGTTATTCGTAACATCACACACACACATGACACAACCATCATATTCATGCAAAGTTTCATATATATATATATATATATATATAACCACAAAAAACAAGACAAATATCCCCTGCTGATATGTTATCTTTATATCATGAACCAAATTAGAATGGTAAACATAGGAGGAAAAATATACTGAACAACTCATTTATCTTTAAAACTAAACACAAATGTCGAATTTGTTTACTAAAATCGAGTGTTAATAACCAACATGTAGGGTATCATGTTAATAGAGTGAGGGAACAAAATTCAATACTCTTTTAGAGACATATGCAACATGTAACAAAGGCATGATATTTATGGCGATGTACAATAGAGATGAAGTGACATTCTTATTATATTTAGATGCACATATAATCGTTTTCCAACTATTTTAGCCATACATAACTTTTAAGAATAAACCCAACATCATTTCAAATATAAAAATTCATGAATAGATTTAAAGGGTTTGAGGCATCTTTTATTTTTTTCATACGATGCCAAACATATATCCATGAATATACAATCATCTACATACTAAAATGGATTTTTAAACATAACATAACATATACATACTTAAGGCCATACGAGAGGTTGGGTGCACATTGTATTTACAACTTCATCCACAAATTACCCATAACTATTATGCATATGGAAATGAGTTCAAAGAGAGAGGATCATGGTGATAGGGTTGAATGGCATGGTTTCTATATGGATTGAAATGAGGATAAGAGAGGTCATGTTCATAACGTGGTCATTAAATACTAAAAATAAAACCATACGTATAACATGGAAAAAATTACTCATGACAATCAAATATTAGGGTATGATAGTGAGAATAAAATGTATAGAGTGATGGATTTGGCTATGAAGACTTAGACCAAACCAACACATAGACATTGTGAATGATTAACCATGCGTATATGAGTTCTTACCTTTCCTTTCGAGTGAAGCATCGATCGATATCCATATTCTGCAGGTCATTGAACAACCAAGACCACCATTAGGTGTGAGAGACACAAGCCATTATTGTCCATATGGTTTCAAATAGGTATCTTGAGTGGAGCTCTTGAGCTCATCCAAACAAAAAATAAATGAATGCGAGCCAAATTAAATCTGTGTCATTAAACCAACAAATTAACCATGAGTTGGTGATGTGTGTGACGTAAAATGGATGTAATACTAAGTTGAGGCCATTTCCCTGTGGAAATATTAAACTGTTTGAGGGATTTAGTGCAATATATCCACTTGTAAATGTGTTGAACCATCATAGAATAGATCTAGATACGAATTGACATACACAGTTGTAGAGAAAATAGAAGAAAAGAGGAGCAAGAGAGAAAGAATGGAAGAATTCTCATTAACCAAATGAATGAATGATAATTTACACATGTTGTACTATGTATAATTCAACCAATGCACATTGGAGGAGAATACAATGCACCATAGTGGTGGTCTAGAGTGATTTGGACAAACACCAATAGTTACGAGAGTAAACTTCCACCTATTCTAGTCTCTCGGGCAGTTGCGAGAGTGAACTACCACCTATCTGAGTTAACTATTCTATTAGCCTTTAGTTAACTGACTGCAACAAAGTGAAGTGAGAAGGAGATCAAGGAATCATGGGTAATGCACCAGTCTGGTAATCATCCCAAGGAAAATGCACATTATTTGGTGATCATCCCAATGTTGCATGGTGATAATCCCAATGTAGCATCTAGAATCCACTCAACTGATCAAATTGAAGTGAAAACTGAAGAGAATATTCTTCTGAAAATATAGGACACTGAATAATGACTAATAAACATAGGAAAAACCTTAAGAAAAATAAATCCTAGGTGCCTTTTAAGTAACTCCAACACCCCCCCTGAACTCACTATGGTGAAAATAAAGAATGGGTCCCGATAACGAGGCCATGTTAGGTACCCAAATACAAAAGATACACTGAAATAAAGCAAGGAAAGAGGGAAAAGATCATGGGAAACGCCCCCCCCTCAAAGTACAATGTATGTAAAAGAAGAATTGGTAGTTTCTAGGAAACTATGCCCTTCAATCCCAGACTACTACGCAGAGAATGTAACTTCTTCTCAGTGAAGGTATTGGTGAATATGTCTTTAGTCTGTTCCTTTGAAGGACAAAACTGCAGGTCGATGATCCCCTCATGTACTAAGTCTCGGATGTAGTGCACGTGGATATCGATGTGATTCATCCGCTTCCTCTGAACTAGATCTCTGCAGAACTTCAGAGTGCTGTGGTTATCACACTAGATGATGATTGAATGATGAAACTGAATTCCCAACTCAGTGAGAAAATTTTGTAGCCACATAGCCTAAATGGTTATGTTACCTGTTATCACCATAACAATTTCCTAGAATTCGAGTGCCAAATAAATTGAGAGAGGGGTTAGACCGACAGGCTAGAACCCATATGGTGGACAAAGTTATATAGGCAGGGACATAGAAGTGGTAGGACCCAACGGATCATAGATATTGGGGCTGCCCGGATCAACGGTTGAGACCCATATCGGGCAATGAAACAACATGGGACTTAACTGATCGAGGGAGGGCCGAGGAAAACCACCATGGTGTCATCCATGGATGTGTGGAACCCTTAGAGGTACATTGGGGCAAAAGGTGGTTTGCCTAAAACCATTTTCCCAAAATCCCCGATGTCACATGTTCTAATACTTCAAATCAATGATTCATGTAGGGTAGGGCGATGACTGGTCAAATCACCGCACACCACTCGTCGGGTACTTCACGACCGTGCGATGTCAGGGGGGGAACGCTGTTGGATAATGAAATCAAAGGCTAATCATTTGAAATGGATTGGTCGAGCATGGTAAACCAAA
>ML802966.1:54450-68174 GCA_009831015.1 Picea engelmannii
TACAATAAGCTTATATGAATTCTTTTGCATGCTAGTATTAGTCTCTGTAACCAAAAAAAACAAATTAGAAAAGATAAGGGTGGAAACAATAAATACGTTTTCTTCAGTGGCCAAATAGTAAGATACACCTTATGCAAAAAAAAAAATTAAGGTTTGACCTCCCATTTTTCCATTAAACGAAAACTTATGCTATCAACAGAATTGTTAGAGCCTAGTAATTCTTAGTGCACTGATAAGGAATAACTTTTAAAAACGAGAAATTTCTTTACCATAGAAAGCGTGGAAAAAATATCTTGATTCTTTTCAAGGCTTGAACATTTATACCATTTTCTACCAAGAAGTTGGTAGCTTCCAATATTCATTATCAACAAAAAAACATTTAACTATTTTTTTATATGTGGTCACATGGGAAGACCAAAATTCAGTTGGTAAGCTCAAAATAACTTGGAAAGAGGTATGGGAATATATCAAATAGAACAAAGTTTTAAATATCATTTTAAAAATAAAATAAAGGAGGGCCTCCCTTATCCATAAGGTTTGACGAACTCTAATAATTTCCCTAGTTAGTTGTAACATCACACACACACACACACACACATGACACAACCATCATATTCATGCAAAGTTTCATATATATATATATATATATATAACCACAAAAAACAAAACAAATATCCACTGCTGATATGTTCTCTATATATCACGAACCAAACCCACAAACCAAATTAGAATGATAAACATAGGATGAAAAATATACTCAACAACTCATTTATCTTTAAAACTAAACACAAATATCGAATTTGTTTACTAAAATCGAGTGTTAATAACCAAAATGTAGGGTATCAGGTTAATAGAGCGAGGGAACAAAATTCAATACTCTTTTAGAGACATATGAAACATGTAACAAAGACATGATATTTATGGCGATGTACAATAGAGATGATGTGGCATTCTTATTATATTTATATGCACATATAATCGTTTTCCAACTATTTTAGCCATACATAACTTTTAAGAACAAACCCAACATCATTTCAAATATAAAAATTCATGCATAGATTTAAAGGGTTTGAGACATCTTTTATTTTTTTCATACAATGTCAAACATATATCCATAAATATACAATCATCTACATACTAAAATGGATTTTTAAAAATAACGTATAGATACCTAAGGCCATATGAGAGGTTGGGTGCACATTGTATTTACAACTTCATCCACAAATTGCTCATAACTATTATGCATATGGAAATGAGTTCAAAGAGAGAGGATCATGGTGATAGGGTTGAATGAAATGGCTTATATATGGAATGCAATGAGGATAAGAGAGGTCATGTTCATAACGTGGTCATTAAATACTAAAAATAAAACCATACGTATAACATGGAAAAAATGTATAACATGGAAAAAATGTATAACATGGAAAAAATGACTCTTGACAATCAAATATTAGGGTATGATAGTGAGAATAAAATGGATAGGTGATGGATCTGGCTATGAAGACTTAGACCAAACCAACACATAGACATTGTGAATGATTAACCATGTGTATATGAGCTCTTACCTTTCTTTTTGAGTGAAGCATCGATCTATATCCATATTCTGCAGGTCATTGAACAACCAAGACCACCACTAGGTGTGAGAGACACAAGCCATTATCGTCCATATGGTTTCAGGTAGGTACCTTGAGAAGATATCTTGAGCTCATCCAAACAAAAAATAAATGAATGTGAGACAAATTAAATATATGTCATTAAACCAACAAATTAACCATGAGTTGGTGATGTGTGAGAAGTAAAATGGTTGTAATACATAGTTGAGGCCATTTCCCTGTGGAAATATTAAATTGTTCGAGGGATTCAATGATATATATCCACTTGTAAATGTGTTGAACCTGCATAGAATAGATCTATATAGGAATTGACATACACAATTGCAGAGAAAATAGAAGAAAAGAGGAGCAGGAGAGAAAGAATGGAAGAATTCTCATTAACCAAATGAATGAATGATAATTTACACACGATATACTATGTATAATTCAACCAATGCACATTGGAGGAGAATCCAATGCACCATAGTGGTGGTCTAGAGTGATTTGGACAAACACCAGTAGTTACGAGAGTAAATTTCCACCTAGTCTAGTCTCTCGGGCAGTTGCGAGAGTGAACTACCACCTAGTTGAGTTAACTAGTCTATCAGCCTTTAGTTAACTAACTGAAACAAAGTGTAGTGAGGAGGAGATTAGGGAATCATGGGTAATGCGCCAGTCTGGTGATGTTCCCAAGGACAATTCACATTAGTTGGTGATCATCCCAATGTTGCATGGTGATAATCCCAATGTAGCATCTAGACTCCATTCAACTGATCAAACTCCAACACCCCCCCCTAAACTCACTATGGTGAAAATAAAGAATGGGTCCCAACAACGAGGCCATGTTAGGTACCAAAATACAAAAGATACATTGAAATAAAGTGAGGAAAGAGGGAAAATCTCATTGGAAACGCCCCCCCCCCCAAAGTACAATGTATATAAAAGAAGAACTGACAGTTTCTAGGAAATTATGTCCTTCAATCCAAGACTACTATGCCGAGAATGTAACTTCTTCTCAGTGAAGGTATTGGTGAATATGTCTGTAGTCTATTCTGCTGAAGGAAAAAACTACAGGTCGATGATCCCCTCATGTACTAAGTCCCAGATGTAGTGCATGTGGATCTCGATGTGATTCATCCACTTCTTCTGAACTAAATCTCTGTAGAACTTCAGAGTGCTCTGGTGGTCACACTAGATGATGATTGACTAATGAAACTGAATTCCCAACTCAGTGAGAAAATGTTGTAGCCACATAGCCAGAATGGTTATGTTACCTGTTAGAATCCATCTGGCGGACATATTTATTCTAGTAGGGACACTGAGGTGGTTGGACCCAATGGACCGTATATCTTGGTGCGGCCTAGATCAATGGTTGAGACCCATATCGGGCTGCGAAATAGCGTGGGACTTAACTGATCGAGGGTGGGATAGGGAAAACCACCATGGTGTCATCCATGGATGCATGGCACCCTCAGAGGTACATTGGGGCGAAAGGTAGTTTGCCTAAAACCATTTTCCCAAAAGCCCTGATGTCACATGTTCTAATACGTCAAATCAATGATTCATGTAGGATAGGGTGATGACTGGTCAAATCACCCCATGCCACTCGTTTAGGCAATTCACGACCATTCGATGTCAGGGGAATACCGCTGGATAATGAACTCAAAGGCTAATCATTTGAAATGGATTGGTTGAGCATGGTAAACCAACGTGCTTGCAAGTAATCTTGTCAGTGATTAATGATTGGAACTTGATAACTACCAATTTTCAAGTATGGGTGGTGTTATTCTTCTCCAGTAAATCATCGTCTCATTCATAAGTGAAGTAATCCCCAACTGGATTGAATTTATGATTTCTGTAGAGTTAAGGAACACCTTGGTGTCTATAAAATTGGAAAACGTGAACGGGGCCGATCAAACAATATCTAGTTTAACAAGGTTTTCAAGTAATATGGCGAGTTTACCAACAATTAAGAAAGAAAGATCGATTGCACAAATTTTAGCAACCAAATTCCATACTGACCCTGCGAAAAAACCAGAATCAAAGGTCAGAATAAATCCTATCATGATGGATCTAATCATCAATGGACACGTGGATGGACTCTACAAGAGAGTGGTGAAGAAGAGGCAGAGCAAATGACAGAAGGTGAAAATCAGAATTGAAGCGACTGAAAGCGTTAGGGAAAATCAACCAGTCTGGTTGAGCACGCTAAGGGAAGAAATTGCCAAGCTGGAATGAATTCTCAAGTAGAATTGAGTACGTTCCATAATTTTTTGGACATATGGCATTCAAATAAAAATCTCAGATATGTCAGACCTATTCGTAACGATCCCTGCAATGTAGGAAAATTGTCATTCTACTTCACTCTTTTTGTAATTGGCCTCTATCTTTAGAACTATGAGGGAGTTTAATATTTTTGAATCCCACAATAAATCCTCTATATATATCATCTTGAGGATATAGAAAGAATGAGGGAAAGAGGATCCTACCCTCGTAGTAGGAAGGTTTTTTGTAAAATTATGGAGCCAAACTGAATATATAATGCAGAAGCAATTTTTGAACTATTTATGAAAAGATTCTAACTGGAAGTGATATGAGTTTTGTTTCCTTTCTTAGTATGTACTTCTGGAGTCCCTAAAATCACATTCACAGTTTATTCTTTTAAATTGGAGATTTAGAAGTCTGGAATTCATCCGATGATGCTTTAGACTTAGCAATTTAAATCCATGTGGTTTTCTTCTTAACTAGGTCAAAATTCATTCAATTATTCTCTGATACAGTTATATGTTCTTCCCTTTCCTCTGTTACCATGCAAATTTTGAGTTTAGACTCAGACTCAGTGCCTCATTTAGCCTTTTCCTCTTGATAGTTCTCATAACGTGTAAATTCATTGTTCATATTCGACTCCATAGCCCAAATTCCATCTCTATTCTCTTAACAAACCTATGACAAACAAACCAAATCTAGCCATTGATTTCCATAAAAACATCAATTAAAATGAGAGAGCCCTCTCTGAGTTGAGTAGGCTAGTGCGTCATCTCTAAATCTGGTTGAAACAGTTACCTATGTCATTTGTCTATTCGGCCAAACAAAATTTACAGAGTGCTAACATTACCTACCCATTTGTACTCTTCCTTGGCTGAAGATAGAGCAATAGAAGCCTGCTTCTTTCTCTACCAACAGATAGGCTAGGAACCAAGACTGAGTGGGTAACCATATGTGGACTTGTGATCAATGTTATTGCCTGCCCAGTTAGAATTAATGAACCCGATGAGGTCCAATGTAGATTCTGTTTCATAATGAATTCCAAATGTGATGGTTTCATGTATGTATCGAAGGATATGCTTTGTAGCCTTCCAATGTAGCTCATGCAGCTCTTGCATGAACCTTAAAACTGTGCCAACTGCATAGAAGAGGTATGGTCTAGAGTGTGTGAGATACAACAAGCTACCCACTAGTTGTCTATACAGTGTGTTGTCAACTAGTGGAGTGTCCCTGCCATCCTCAATTTTGACTCCTGATAAGAAAGGAGTTGGGGCATACTTGTAGTCTGTCATGTGAAATATCTCAAGAAGATCTCGTGCATATTTGGCCTGAGATAGTTTGATGCCTAATATATCCTAATTGATCTCAAGTCCAAGGAAGAAATGTAGCAGACCCATGTCCATAATCAAGAACCGGTCATGTAGAACCCTCTTGACTACAACAATCACTGAAGTCGAGTAACCAGTGATCAACAAATCATCAACATACAAAACTAAGAGTAGAAGTGAATCAGACATCCCGAGCATGTAAACATTTGGTTCTTATTTACAATGTACAATTTTTTGTGACAACAGGTAGGAGTCCATATTGGCATACCAAGCCCTTAGAGCCTGTTTGAGGCTATAAAGAGACTTCTTTAGTCGAAAAACCAATGATGAATCCTACATAAATCCCTGGGGATGATCCATATAGATATCCTCAGAGATATCAGCATGAAGAAATGCATTCTTCACACCCATCTAATGGAATTCCCATCCCTTGGCCACCGCAATGGCAATTTCCAATCATATGGAATCCATCTTTGCTACTAGAGAGAAGATATCATCATAGTAAATTCCATGCACCTACTGAAATCCTTTGGAAGCAATCCTTGATATGTATCTGATAATCTTTCCATCTACTCTTCTCTTGGTCTTGTAGACCCATCTGCACTTGACAAGTTTCCTTCTAGAAGGAAGCGGAACCAGATCCCAATTCTAGTTCTCGAGGAGGGAGTTGTACTCCTCCTGCATGGAGAATTCCCAAAAGGGATTTCCAGTAGCCTTGCCATAAGACTGTGGATATGAAGACTAAACTAAGAAAATATTCCTAGGTGGAAATGGTTCAATGGAAGTGAGTACAAGAGGAGGCTCCTTAAAATCAGATCGAGTCCTCCTAGCATCAGTTGGATCACCAACAAGATCCCCTGTATCCTTAAGAGTAGTCTGGGCCCACTTGGGCCTCTTCTCTGGCTCTACATATGCATATGCATGCACTGACTCTACATCTGGTTGTACTGACTCTATATCTGGATCATATGAATCCTATGAATCAAAACTCTCATTTGAATAAGAGTTGAGATGTGCATTCTCATCATCTCTGATAAGTGGAAGAACAAAGGTTTATGCATGTGGATGCAGTGGTACATGCAAGACACTTTATTTGAATTGTACACTTTGCTCAATGATGGGTCGGTCTAAGGAAAGATAAATAAATCTGCATCGCTTCACATCATCAGGGTATCCAACAAAGATACACTCTGTGCTCTATGGACCAAGTGCCTTTCTCTTTTCATAGGGAATTCATGCCCATGCATGTGAATCAAAATTATGAAAGTGGGTCACTTTTGGTTTGAGGCTGCTCCAAGCCTCATAAGGAGTCTTATCCTTGATTTCTCTATGGGGATATCGTTTTTGGATGTAGGTTTCACAATTAAGTGCTTCGGCCCATAATCTCTTTGGAAGTGACTTTGCTTGTAGCATGAAAGAGGCCATCTCTTTTAGAGATCTACTTTTCCACTCAACAACACCATTTTGCTGCAAATTATAGGGAACTATGTGATGCAACTGAATCCCTACCTCATGAAAAATATTTTGGATCTCATGGTTGACATACTCTCCCCCGTTATAAGTTCGAAATATTTTGATTTTATTTTTCCGATAAAGAAAATCCATGTGAAGCATGAGAAATCATAAAAAAAAATGAGCACATAACTTTCTTTGTTGATTGATGGATGCGGAAAAGGGCCCATGAGGTCACTATGGATCAGATCTAAAGAAGAGGAATCCCTATGTGTCTTTCCTTGGTCGAATTTCTCTTGAGGGTTTTTTCCAAGAACACATCCCTCACAAATTCCTTTGGAGAAATGGATGTCTAGTAGACCATCAACCAATCCATGCTTTCTAATTTATCTCATATATCTGAAATTTAAATGCCCGAAACTTTCATGCCAAATCCTATTGCTTTCATCATCATGGGTAATAAGTAAAGCATAATCTGGTTCAATAAATTCAAAAAAATGTGTAAATCCTAGATTGATGATTTACCTCACCGGTAGAAACCCTCAAATTGGTTTACATATAATAGGTATCCACTGCATCAGGTGTGACTATGAATTTCATTTCGGTGCCATAATTTTTCATCTGATACATGGAGAGTATATTGAGGGAAATTTTGGGAACGTGCAACACATTCTCGAAGCTTCCATTGGTGAGTTCAATCCTTCCTTTGCCGGTGACCTCGACTAGAGAGTTGTCCCCCATCAGAATGGGAGGACGTTTGCATTCATCCAATGAAGAATAGACTTCTTTTGTGGTATCCATGTGGTGTGATTCTCTTGAATATACGATCCAAGCATTGAGAGAGGATTTTATGGAAATCAAATCATGACTATAATTTCGTTTGCTATGATTTTGATCTTTTGGCTTCTTCTTCTTGGCACCCTCGGGGATGCGATCTCCAAGGTTTTTTCACTGAAGTATTTGGTTCATTAGATCTATTTTTTTTTTCATACATGCGGATGTTGGATGGAATACTTTATGGAAGTATGTACATTTATCCCCTTTTCTTCCCTTTCCATCTTTGGATCCAGAGGCATCGTTGAAGGGTTTTGAGTAACCTTCCTTCTTAGGATTTGTATGAGATTTCCTTTTCTCTCTATCTTTAGATTTCTGACATTGATGACTGCTTCCATCTTGCACAGTAAGTGCATGCACCTTTGTGCCTTTGATTTTTCCCATTTTTATGAGCTTGGTCTGCTCTTGTGTCAGAGATTCGATAAATTCCTCAAGACAAGGCATCTTCCAGGTGGCTCTAGGGATGAATTTGACTGAATGGAATGTGGATAAAAACACCGAGAATTCAAGACCAAGTTTGGAGAGAATGGTGAGAACAATTTGTTTCTCCTCCTTAGATTTATCAACCCCGTAAGCCTTGAGTTGTGACAGTAAATCCTTATATTTGGTAAAGAAATCTTGGAGATTGTTGAATCTTTTTGGATCTTGTTGAGGGGTCCTAAATCCATTTAACTCAACAGTAGGAACCAAACCCACCATTGAGGCCCAATTAGACTCTGCAACATTTGATAGTGGAATGGTTCTACATATCTTGTGATTTGGCCAATTAATCGATGGGATTTACATAGTGATTTACAAGATATCTTCTCATGAAAACTCCTCCTTCAGCTTGAATGTTCTCTTTTTTGTATTTTCTCTTATAGGTGGTTCTGAGAAAAGATAGGTGATGGTATAAAACAATTGGGTAAAAGAAAAGGGGAAAAACTTAACTACTGAAGAAGGCTGAGCTCTGGATAACCCTCGTGTTCAAGAATGCAGACAAAGGTTTTCACACCTACGACAAGCCTAATACTAATACATCAAATTGTTGGTATTTCAATTATTGACTAAGATACAATTATCGAAAGAAAACATATATGCAATAAAATGATGGAAATAAAATTAGTTTCCTTATCTCTGATCACTAATCACACATTAACACAACAATTTTCTTTCCATCATTAGAGATAAGAACTATACAAATATTGAATAAGATAACTTATCAATAGATTCATAAAATCTTATTCATTACATCATCCATTCATGAGTAATTCCTCTTTATGATCCAATCACACGTTCCTTTTATGTAAAACATAAATTTGTGTCCAGTCCTAAACAAGACTTCTCAATTAAGGTAGTTTTGAAATAGATCTTTACAATTCCAAAAATAAGGGTATTTGCAAAAACCATCAACCTTTTCTAAAAGGTCGATCCTCTTATTTATAACAACTTATTAACTAAAAATAACTATCAAAGTTCTTCCATGGTGCTTCCATCTCCGTGTCTTGTAAGAGTCATCAAATGGTTTCACTTAAATGGATGACCCTTCTCATACTCTGACCATTTGACAAAGAGTTCATCGCATGTGTTGGCATACGAGAAGATGTGTTGGTCCATTGGGGCCGAAAGGATCTCCTTTATATCCACTACCTGTGCATGATACTTGACTATTTTAACACTTAACTATTGTAATATTGTCTGAGTCTTGATCGGGTGCTCCATGAACTATTGTACTTGACATGGCGCCATGTTTTCCAACTTTTCTATCTCTGCAGTCCATGCTAAGTCTTGTTATACATGTTGTTTGACTATTTCATTCAAGTCAACAAAGTTCTCGGGTGAACCAAATTCTAGGAGACCGATGTATCTCATCGCCCGATTGATATTGGTCCATCTTCTTTCACAATCGGGCCATTTCTCTTGAATCTCCCGCTGAGGTTCTTGGGCCATATTTACCCAGTATTCATTCAACTTTCTTATATGATCAATGTTGTTGTCTCTTAGCACCCAAATGTCATGCTCTTCGACATCTCGTCCCTTTTGAACCGTGATGATGTAGTCAATTCTTTCCACCGCTTGGTGGGCCTTCTCATACCTTCTTTCCGTGTATTTTCACATCTCTAGCACCATAAGGGTTTCTTCTTGGAATTCGACTATCCCTATAGTGAAAAGGTGTCGCTCACTCATAAATTTGTTGTAGGAATCTTGGAATTCGCTTCTCAAAAATATCGTGGCATGTGTGAAGTCCTTATAGTATTTCTCCAAATGGCACAGATGCTCCAAATTATTTAGCGCAACGACCAATTCCTCTTCATCTTTCCTTTCTCTATCCAGGATGGAATCTATGATCACCATCCCTATGTCGACAAGCTCGAACGTCTTGCCATGCTCCGTGTTGATCAATTTCTCCTCTGTGGTGATGAGGATCGAAATGTTCAAAGTAAGCCTCCTTTTCTTGGTGGTTCTCTTCATGATGTATTTCCTCTTTCGGTTGTAAGAGATTTCTTTTATATCGATGAACTAATAAACCGGTTTAAGGATTTTTTTCTCTCCCCAAGTAAGAGTGTTTCCCATGCTCCCAACAATGTATATATGTTCAAGACTGGGTTTGTGAACCTCTTTTGTATGTCTCGATGGCTCGGCCTCTGGTTGTTTCTCATTGGGTGGTAAATTATTGGCCAAAATTGAGTAATCTTGGGTAGGTTCAGTACTTACTTGGTAATCAGCTATCGAGGTGTTGATTTCCTATTGTGGAATTTATTCCCCTTGTTTGTCCAATCCTAACTCATCCCTTGAGTTTTCCATTGGGGTTCTCGATATGTTGAGTGTCTCAGTTTCCAAGGCACTTTCTACCTCATGCTTGTTCTACGACTGAATCTAACTTGGAGCATTGGGACCCGAGGTGGATGCTTTCTTAGGTTCTTTCTCTTTTGTGATTTGCACCATAGTCACCAAGGAAACCTCAAAAATATCCTCATCATCATAGATAGTTATTAAATAATACAAGGGGTTTGGTACATTGGTCCTCCCTGGTGTCCTTGATATCTCAGGATGGGTTGAAATTCCCCCTGGTGTTATGTTCTGTGGTAGTGGAATTTCATGGTTTTCTGGCCCGATGGTTCCTTCAAGTTGTATTGGCTCTGAGCCACCTGGCTCTCCTCTTCTTGGGATTGGTTTATCGACGAGAACCCTCATCATCTCTATGAGATCCAGGTCATTGTACAACTGATCAATGACTCTTTGTGCCTCTTCCATTAAAAGCAATCCCCTTTTCTATGCCTTTGGTGTTAAGAAAAATCCCCTTCTCTGTGATTTTGTTGTCTCTACTGCTCTGATTTCTTCCTTGGATCTGAGGGCCTCTTGAGATGATTTCTCTATCGTTTCCACCTGTTCGTCCATGCTCATGGAATTGAACCTGGTCATGTTTGATTTGTCCATCCTCTGCACCACCTTGTCCCAGTCCTGGGCGCTCTCTGTGAATATTTCGTCCTCAAACTTATCATGAGCATACGACCAATATGATGATACTTATGAATCCTGTTGGAGGACCAAGCCTTTAGGGTCGTTCTTGTGGAATCGACCTATCGGTAACCTGAATTTAAGTTGGCTCAACCCTTCTTGTTTGGCTTGAGCAATGTCCTTTACCAAATAGAACCCAAAATGGAAACCACAGGGTATGAAATCTTGTTTCTTTTCTTTGACCAATGTGGTGTTATAGCCCTACAGGATGGTCTGATGACAAATTTCTCCCATGAAAAACTGGTCTGGGACATGAACAGGTAGGAGATGTGGTGCTTCGGTGGCCTCTAACATCTTGATGTAGGTTGAGCATTCGTCCAGGTACCAATTGTTAAGCCCTAATATTGGATCATTACCCCTTAATTGGGGCATATTATATTAGTAATGTTATTTTATTTATGTTGGCTTTAGGCCATTAGTTGTAATTATACGACCTCCTAGTCTTCTATATATACCAAGGAGACATTTTCATTTTGAATCATCTTGTACTTGAACATTTAAGTGGGGTAAAATGAGGTTTCCCCCTCGAAGAGGATTACTATCTAAAATTATCTCTTTTTCAAGGCGTTGAGTACTTTTTCTGAGGTTTTTCTATGCTATATTGATATTTGGTTCTTAACATATGGTATCAGAGCTCAAGGTCCTGGGGTTTCACTGCTACATCTGAGACACCTTGGCATTTTCACTATAACTTGTTTTCTACAATGTTTCAGAAGGAATGGCTTGGAGGATATTTAGTAGACAGATCAGGGTACATTGGGCTCAAAATTCATCTCCTGAGGCATTATACTTTTGAACATACAACCTGTACAAGATAGGGTTCTGGAATCATCTTGAACTGAGTCATTGCGGAATTTTCGCTATAAAAAAATTTCTGTAACGTTTCAGACACTGAACAACAGATACTATTTACATAAAGTAGTAAGGTATCTATGAAAACAATTTCAGCTTCTGGGTCATCTTAAATTTGTATATACACCTTGTGTACGATAGGGTATCAGACTAGTCCTATTGACTAGTCTCAAGAAGGTGTTCTAGTTAAAACAATCATAACTTCTTCCTAGAGTATCCAAATTGAGTGGGACTAGTTTCATTGGATCATGGACAGTCTGGAGTATTTCTAGTACACGTTTCATAATTTTATATCAATTATTTTGTGTGGGGCACGCTATACAAGTGAGATCTCTTGGAAAGGACAAAAATCGACAAGTTGTGGGGAATTTACCATAAATTCCACTTGGCACATCCAATTTTGATCAGACCTGTGGCATTGCAGAGAAGAAATATCAGAGAACCACATAAAAGAAATTTTCATACCCAGAAGGGCCAAAACTTGGGAGATACAATAGTAGAAATATTGTCTAGCAGAACCACCTCAAAATCAAGGTTCAAAAGTGATACTAGGCCAACATGCCACCACAAAAGGGAACTTCTACACCAAATAAGCCTCTAGAAAATCCTACTTGGACTCTTGATGAAGGTGAAGAAATGTGTAGGGACATAAATTAACTACAAAAGAAGATATATTCAATGGAAGATAAGTTGGATACTAAGATGGATGGTTTAAAAGGGGAGATCATGGAAGTATTGAAAAATTTTGTAACAGATAAGACACCTGAAAGTGAAAATGCATCCCATAAAATTCATGAAGAGGACACAAGGAAGGTGAATCAAGAATGGAGAAAATCCAACTTTGGTTTGAAGACCAACCACATTCCTAAGATTGATATGAGGAAGTTTGATGGCAAGGACCCAATGACATGGATACTTCATATGGAGCAATTCTTTGATCTCCATAATGTTCCACACACACAAAAGGTACGAATTGCTTATTTATATTTAGAACCTGATCAATTTGTATGGTATCAATGGCTTTGTTCTCGCAAATCACTCGTCACTTGGACAATTTTCACGGAAGAAATGATAGCACACTATGAGGATACAAGGAGAAATACCTTTTGTTGGGCTCTAAAGATTTCCTAAAAGAAACCTCTATGCATCAACCGAAGGTAGGTGCTAGCACAAGCATTTTACTTGTCGCCTACGTAGGTTATTACCTTCCATTTTCAATACCCAGCCTCCAAAGATGCAACACTTGTAAAGGAACAACAATCGTAAAGGGAACGACAGTTGTTTTATTCAAAGGAACAACATGAATTGCAAAAGGAAAAACAATCATTACATTGGGCCAAACTAATGTTGAATTAATTGCATTGTAGTATTTACCCAACTATCTAATTTGTCAACCCAGGGGTCGTAAACTAACGAAGCACACACAAAGTATATGCAAGATTGAAGTGAGACTAATCTAATCTAATGTTTAAGCTATGATTGAAATTGAATCATTAATCTAACACACGACTGAAATATAATCATTAATCTAACACACGACTGGAATTGAATCATTAATCTAGTTGCGTAAATGAAATTACTCTAATAATGAGAAATTGCGTAAAGGAAATTAATCTAGAAATTGAGAACTACATGAAGGAAAAGCAGATACAACAAGTGAAGAGTTAAATGGAACAACAACACATGAGAGCGCTCATCAATGAAGCAATCTTACATTCAATAATCAAATCAATCTTTATAAAAGAATAATGAAAGCCTGAAAACAAAAACCATGAATCAAAGCTAAGAATCCTTTTCTCTTTCGAATCCTAATGACTACCATTAATGACTACTCTAATCTTAATTGAATAATCTAATTCCTCTTCTACTTGAATAATCTAATTGAATCCTCATGAAGAGAGAG
>ML802966.1:146994-158250 GCA_009831015.1 Picea engelmannii
GCATGTGGGGAATGAGGGTCTATGGGCAGTGAGCATGAGAGGTTCCTGGGAGAGAATCCCATCCTTGTGGTTGTGTGTTGTTTTCCCTGTAACCTCAGCCTAGCCTAGGATTCCTTGTCTCGGGGTGGAGCTTAGTCCCATCTCGGGGGTGACCCACTGTTGAGCTTGATGAGCAGTGCAGTCTAAGCCTGGGAGGTTCGTGGAAGGCCTTCACTTGGTTGGTGGAATATACCACTATTAAAAGATAAGTATATGATTATGCTTTAATCATGTTTTGCATGACTGTGCTACTTATGTTATCATGAATTTCGTTGTGTGTATTAATTATTGTTAAATGCTATTGGTTTTTAATTATAGCATTAAATAATATGTTTACTCTGAGCTTAAATGTATTTATTTGCTTAAATGCATGTGGATTATATAATGCCTATATGAGTTATGTAAAAGGTGTGTACAGATTGGTAACAGAGAGCGATAAAAGCCTTGGTAACTGAAAAGTGGTGTTACAGTTTGGTATCAAAGCCATGGTTTCGAAACTGAGCCTAGATGAGCCAATTGAGTGGTCTTTGGACCGAGGGTGTGAGGAGAAATTGTGTCTGGAGGACCAATTTTAGACCCTGGTAAGCTCAGGAGGTATAGTGGTGTGAGAAACCATAGTCGATGTGGTCTATGGCCATAGGGGGAGAGGACTCCACACCAACAGTGCTGGAGCCTTAGGATTGGTTCGGGAGGGAAGGTGAGCCCTCGTGACCATCGGATATGGAAAATGTGCGCAGGAATTAAAATCCCTTTTGGAATGGCACAAGAGTGTGGGGATCACGATACACGAACTCCCGAAAACCCGAAAATCTGAGAAGATCTATGTTGTAGATCTGGGAGGAAGGCTCAATCGTTAGATCTAGCGAAGTCGCGCTCATGTTAGTCGCGAAAATTTTTTGGATTTCGCAAAGTCACGAGAGGAAGTGAGGAAGGTGAACACCTCTGAAACCCAAAACACCGAAACGATCTACACCGTAGATCATAGGAAGGTGGTTGACCGTCCGAATCAGTGGAGGAGTAAACCGTAGTTTCAGGATTTTGGCAGATGGAAGTTCGAGATGTGGGGTGCATGAACTCCTGATGCCCGAAACCTCGAAACATTGAAAGGATCTGCTCCGTAGATCTAAGAAAGACCTGACCATTGGATTTCATTTGGAATGGATGTGGACACATGGGTGTGTACCACATGCCAATGAGTCAAGACAAGTGAGAATGGTGGGACCTGATGATGTCACTGAAGGTGACGTGGACCCTCCTGAATGTACCACGTGCAACGGTGGTGAAGGGAAACAGCTGTGCTATGGGCCCGAAGAATAAAGTAATTCACGATTTCAAAATTTACAATGGAGGAGCACGAAGGCTCAACACTCCAACTCACGAAGTCGCAAATTGGCAAAGAAGTGCTAGCACTTAGCCCTAGCCTACGGTCATGTGTAGCAGGTGCTAGCGAAGAGGGAGCCATACCCGTATCGCATCTCGGGTATCGACGTTTGGAGGAAATGAGTCGAGGTTCTTCGACTCAAGAACTCCCGAGACCGCGAGTTGCGAAAGGGTGACTTTGGTTATGAAGATTTAATTGTTGGATCTTCGTGGACCGAGATTCTGAAGTTCCGAAGTCCCGGAATTTGGAGAGCCAGACAGAGCTCAGAAAACTTTGTGAAGTCAAAACGTTTTTCTTTTTTACGTTGGCTTATGAATGTTGTAAGTTTTCTTGAAGGGTTAAGGCCTGACAAACTTCAATTGGCTGCACGTCGTGTGTGCAAAGTTCAACGGGTGTCAGGACAGCCGAAAATAAACATCGAGTATGGAATTGAAAGAGGTGCAGAATGCCTCCGAAACAGAGGACGAAATGGTAGGAAGGAATGTCAACCTGGGAGTCGAAGGAACAAACTCTAATGGGCACAGAAAAGAGATGGATAAGGAAGAACATATGATGAAACTCATTGAAATATTGCAGAAAGATGCCCAGGCTCACCTAGCTGATAGCCAAAAGCTCATGAAAATCAGGGATCGACAGGGTGAATTCAACTTAAAAATGTTGAAGAGCCTAGAAAGAATAGAAAAGAAATTGGAAAAAGGGAGTGACACAAGCAGATCAAGAAGTGTCAGAACCCCTGAGAGGAGAATAATATCGAGGAGTGGTAGCAAACATTACCATCTCTCCCCAAATCATTCTGGCAAGGAGACACACAGTAGTTCAAGCCCATCCCCTACCAGAAAACACCGAAAATCTGGAAGGGATGAATTGAAAGGGGAAATCAACAAGATTAAACCACCTACATTCGATGGTGAACATAAGAAGGAAGAAGATGCCAAAACATGGTTGCTGGGTATGAAGAAATACTTCCAACTGCAAAATTATTCTTCCCATGCAGAAGGAAGAATTGCAATGTACCAGCTGAAAGGAAAAGCCTCCATGTGGTGGGATCAGTTGGTGTAGGTGAAACACATCAGAGAGAAAGAGGTCATGTGGAAGGATTTTAAGAGGTATTTCGAGAAGAAATACCTGACAAAAAGATACTATGACATAAAGATGAAGGATTTCTTCGAGCTCAAGTTGGGCAGCAAGACCATTGATGAGTATGAATGAAGTTTTTTGGAACTACTAAAGTATGTTCCGTTCATCAAAGATGAGGTTGTCAAAATTCATAGGTATCTGAGTGGACTGCCACCTTCCATCAGTGACAAGATTCAATATGACGATCCTAAGACCATGGAAGAAACCATAAGAATGGAGAAATTCTTATACGAACAACAAAGAGAAAATCCTACCTTTCGGAAGGCTTGGGATGACCAGAAGAGGTTTAAGAAAGAACAGAGGCAGAAGGGAAACAAGCCTCCCTTTTTCAGGAATAGTCCTTGGGGACAGTCATATTTTAGAGAGCCCAGGAAAGTTGAAGGGAGTGAGCAGATGCCAAGACCGCCACCTATGGAGTGTTGGGGCTGTAAAGGGAATCATAGGTACAGAGACTGCCCCCCAGAAAAGATAAAGCGAGAACTGTCCATACTGTTCAGCAAGCTGAAACAGTGGAGGATATGGGCAGCAAAATGCTAAGGATCTACGCAACCCTGGACAACAAGCAAGCAAAATTTCAATCGCACATGATTGAAGTGGAAGGTATGATCAACAACCGACCACTTGTTATTTTAATTGATTCAGGGGCTAGCCATAGTTATATAGATCCTAGAGTGGTGGAAAGTTTTTATTTAACAAGAAGCAAACATGAAAAGTCTTGGCTAGATAAGTTGGCCACAGGAACCAAAAGGAAGGTCATTGAATTGGTTAAGTCGTATTCAGTAGACATGAAAGGAATGAACACTAAGGCTTAATTGAACATTCTGCATTTAGGCTCATACGATTGCTTAATTGGGATGGACTTGTTGGACCAACACCATGCCCTTCTGGATTGTCGTAACAAGAGGTTTACATGCTTGAACGAAGAGGGAAATCAGGTAACAGTCCAAGGAATTACCAGAGCCATGGCTGTTAGGGAAATCTCAGCCATGCAGCTGAAGAAATGTTACCAGAAAGGTTGTCAATTGTTTGTAGCTTGGGTGGAAGAAGATCCCAAGATGTAGTCTTGAATCTGGCAGATCATGATGTACTCAAAGATTTCAAGGACGTATTTCAGGAGGTACCTGGACTACCTCCAAAGAGGGACATCGATTTTTCTATAAATTTGATGCCTGGAGCAGCTCCAGTTTCAAAAGCTCCTTATAGAATGAGTATGCCAGACCTGAAAGAGTTGCAATTGTAGCTCGAAGAGCTACTAAAGAAGGGATACATTCACCCTAGCATGTCACCTTGGGGAGTCCCGGTCCTATTCATGAAGAAGAAAGATGGGACGTTGAGGTTGTGCATTGATTTCCGACAGTTGAATAAGGTAAATGTCAAGAACAAGTATCCTCTGCCAAGGATCGATGATCTTTTTTATTAGTTGAAGGATGTGAAAATATTTTCAAAAATAGATCTCAGATCTGGATATCACCAAGTGAGAATAAATGATGAGGACATTAGCAAGACCTCCTTTAGAACTCCTTTAGAACAAATGCACCTGTTGTTTTCATGTGCTTAATGAATGGAGTGTTCAGAGATTATTTGGACAAGTTTGTCATAGTCTTCCTGGATGATATCTTGGTTTATTCCAAGATAGAAGAAGAACATGAGAAACACTTGAGAATGGTGCTGCAGGTGTTGAGAGAACACCAGCCGTATGCAAAACTGAGCAAGTGCTCATTTTATCAAAGGCAGATTCATTACTTGGGGCACATTATATCAAAGGAAGGGATTGCTATGGATCCTGAAAAGGTTGAGGCCATTCGAGAATGGTTAGCGCTAAGGAATGTGGTGGAAGTTAGATCTTTTAGGGTATGGCAGGCTGCTATAGAAGGTTTATAGCTGGATTCTCAAGGATAACTCATTCTATCACTTCCTTGCAAAGGAAGGAGAAAAAGTTCCAGTGGACTGATGAATGTGAGAGTAGCTTCTAGCGATTGAAGCAGCTACTAACCAACGCTCCAATCCTGAAGATTGCAGATCTAAATAAGGATTATGTAGTGTGCACTGATGCGTGTAAGGAGGGGCTGGGAGGAGTTCTCAGCCAAGAGGGATTTTTAATTTGTTATGAGTCCCGAAAGTTGAAAGAGCATGAAAGGAATTATGCCACTCATGATATAGAGCTAGCAGCAATTGTCCACACCTTGAGGAAATGGAGACATTACCTCATGGGAAAAAGATTCGAGTTGAGAAAAGACCATAACGGTCTGAAGTATTTATTTGATCAACCGACTTTAAATGCCAGGCAAATCAGATGGCTAGAGTTTATGTGAGAATATGACTTTGATATCAAGCATATCAAAGGGAAATAAAATAAGGTGGTTGATGCACTCAGTAGAAAAGTGCACGAATTACATGCTACAAATATTAGCATGTATAGGACTGAGATTAAAGACAAAATTTTGGAAGCTGTAAATGTTGATTTGCAGTACAGAGGTTTAGTAGAAAAGCTACAACAGTGTGATAGACCACAGACCAAGGAAAGTTACACCTTGGGAACTGATGGCTTACTTCTATATAAAAATAGTGTATGTACCCAATGTCCAAGAATTGAAGTTGGCAATTCTAAAAGAAATGCATAACGTGGCTTATGTTGGACATCCTGGATATCAAAAAATTGTGGCAGCAGTCAAAAGCCATTATTTTTGGCCAGGTATGAAGAAAGAAATTGTTGAGTACATCGCCAGATGTATGGAGTGACAAAAGGTTAAGGCTGAGCATAGGCACCCAACAGGGTTGTTGCAACCTTTACCCATTCCTAAATGGAAATGGGATGTGGTAACAATGGATTTTATCACCGGACTACCTAGAACAAGTAAGCAACATGATTCAATCATGGTGGTGGTGGAAAAGCTTACTAAAGCTGCCCATTTTATTCCACTGAAAACCACCCACAGGGCAGTTGATGTTGTTGGTATGTTTTTAAAAGAAGTTGCACGCTTGCATGGAATTCCTAAGACAATTGTGTCTGATAGGGACCCGAAATTCACCTCGAATTTCTGGAAAGGATTGTTCAAGGGATTTAGAACGAATCTGAACTTTAGTACAGTGTATCATCCTAAGTCTAATGGTCAGATAGAAAGGGTGAACAGGGTAATAGAAGACATACTGAGAATGTATGTGATGGATAAACCATCAAGGTGGGAAGACTACCTGCATTTGGTAGAATTCGCCTACAATAATGGGTATCATGCATCATTGAAGATGAGCCCATTCGAAGCACTCTATGGAAGAAAGTGCAACACACCAGTAAGCTGGGATAATCCAACTGACAGAGCAGTGATTGGGCCTGAGCTGCTCAAAGAGATGGAAGACCAAATGATAAAGATTAAACAAAATATGAAAGTTGCCCAGGACAGGTAGAAAAGTTATGCTGACAGTAACAAAACCCATAGAGAATTCAAAGTGAGTGACCATGTTTTCCTGAAAGTGAAGACTAACAGGAGTTCCCTGAAGTTAGGAAGTTGCACCAAATTGGTAACAAGATTTTGTGGGCCATTTGAGATCCTGGAAAGGATTGGGCCAGTTGCATACATGCTTGCATTACCTGCATCTATGACTGTACATAATGTGTTTCATGTTTCACTGCTTAATAAATATGTACCTGATGTTAATCATGTTATCAATTGGAATGTGATTCAGGTGGAACCAAAGGGTGTCCTGCAAGTGCATCATGTGTGTATATTAGACAAGAAAAGCAAACAGCTCCAGAATTGAGCTATAGAGCTTGTAAAGGTCCAGTGGACCTGGTATGGTCCTGAGGACATGACATGGGAGCATGCAGTGCTATGTGGGCAGAGTACCTGCATATTTTTGAAAACTTTGAAAGGCTTGCAGAGACAGTGTAAGTTGCACTGAGGACAGTGCAGAAATAAGGGGAGGGGGATTGTAGTGTCCCCAAGGCCGAGCCCTGTCGTAAATCATGTTCTGAAAGGAATTGTAATTATGTTTTATAGGCTGGTCAGCCAAGTTTTTATAAACTGGTGGCTTATGTGTTTGTTAGGCCAGGGAGCCTAAGTGTTGAAGGCCAGGAGCCTATTGTTGTATATGTAATCATGTAGAACAATTAATAAAAATTTGTAAACACTGCCAAGTGCAGACCGACCATGATGAATGAGTGAAGGGGGACTAAGCATCCATAGAGAGGGTAAGGAATTAGAGGCTGAAAGGTGGGAAAAGGGGCTAAGTGTTTAGCCTAGGGGGCTTATCCCTGGGGATAATATCTTATTATTATTCCAAAAGAACATGTGTCATTTATATTTTTATCCTAAGTCCCTGACAAAGAGAAGGTGATGCATGTTGGTGGAACGCATGAAGTCTCCAGGGAAACAAGTGTCGACCCTAGTGCATGCGAATAAAATGGCCAGGGTGGACTGTGAGGGGGTCCCTTCTCCCATTCGATCGGACTGCCTGAGCGTGTACGGGCTCTGAGCAGTATGATTGACTCGAGTTCTACAGAGAACCTTTGTGCATCCCTGTGATCTAAAAAGTCTATGTCTGGCTCTGAGAAAACCCATGTATACCTCCGTACTGAACTAGAAGCTTGTGATCGATTCTGAAAGAGTCGGTTTCACCTCTGTTTTGAACCAGAAAATCTCGTGTTGTGTCTGGAGAATCCGTGTGCATCCACTACCCGAGATCGAACCTGTGCGTAAGATATTTTTTCCAAAGCCATGACCGTGAGATCAATTTTCCATCGCTGAACCAGTTTGAGGAAGCTTGTGTCTGTTTCCCATGGGTTGTTGTGGCCACGCAGTGATGGACTGTGTATGGCTTGTGACCAATTGTGAAACTCTCTCTCTCCAGGCGAGAGTGGTGTTGAGGTTGGATGAACATGTGGTTTTGGCTTGTGAGTGTCTCTCTCTAGAGGAGAGAGTGCACAAAGGAAGGAGAGGACTCCTGGAAGGAACCCTGTAGCTGCCACAGAGACCAGAGACTTCCAGTCTCATCTATTGTTGTAACCCAAGGCAAGGGAGGTTAGCAGCCAAATGACTATCCAGGTGACAGAGAAGGTGTATACTTCTGGGGTGGAATAGGCATGTGGGGAATGACGGTCTGTGGGCAGTGAGCGTGAGAGGTTCCTGGGAGAGAATCCCATCCTTGTGGTTGTGTGTTGTTTTCCCTGTAACCTCAGCCTAGCCTAAGATTCCTTGTCTCGGGGTGGAGCTTAGTCCCAGCTCGGGGGTGACCTACTGCTAAGCTTGATGAGCGGTGCAGTCTAAGGCTGGGAGGTTCGTGGAAGGCTTGCACTTGGTTGGTGGAATCTACCACTGTTAAAAGATAAGTATCTGATTATGCTTTAATCATGTTTTGCATGACTGTGTTGCTTATGTTATGATGAATTCTGTTGTGTGTATTAATTATTATTAAATGCTATTGATTGTTAATTATAGCAGTAAATAATATGTTTACTTTGAGCTTAAATGTATTTATTTTCTTAAATGCATGTGGATTATATAATGTCTGTATAAGTTATGTAAAAGGTGTGTACAAATTGGCAACAGAGAGCGATAAAAGCCTTGGTAACCGAAAAGTGGTGTTACAGTTGAAGTACAACGACCAGATTTGAGCTTCATCGTCAATGTTTGACACACTTGGTGAAGCTGATGACTGAGTATAGGTCATAAGCTCTTATTGTTACCCAAAATCAGTGAAAGGAGAAATTTTGATCATGGAGTTACCAAAGAAGGTGTTCATTCCTTGCATTTTAAATGAATTAGTAGATGTAGTAAATGGTTCATTTGCATCATTTATATCCGTCATAGTGTGCTTGAGATAGAATTCATGATTTATTCTATTTTTATTGAGGTATCCATTTTCCGGCAACCACAGATGAGACCAATCTATGGCAAAGTAACCATGCAGTTGCTCGGACTAGCCCCTGCTTAGAAACAAACCATATACTTCAAGGATTTCAAAAACAATAATGTTAATAATTTGGTGAACCTTAGGATTAAAAGATAACCTAACCAAGACATTCTTAAGTTTGTTGATTACCTTGACGTTTGTCCGATCAAGTTGAATGATTTTGAGATCAGAAGGTTGAACTTTTGCGTTAATTTTTTGACACATAGATAAAGGCATTACATTTGATGATGCGCCAGAATGAACCATGTAGTGATGTACATTTCTATGAAAATTTCAAAAGTTAACAAAAAAGGAAGGACATTTTTACGAGCGTTAACAATAGAATTTTGTTGATTTTTTTCCACTATCCCTAAAACAATTTTATCTACATTTTGTTGGCAAATGTTTAACAAGTAGCGTATGCTTGTCATTGATGGAAAGTACAATAGTGGAGATGGCAGGATAAGAAGGATAAAATCCCTTGGGGATTCAGACGTGAAAGCTCAAGAGGAACAGCGTTGAGGAAAACGCATGCAGCAAAGCTCAAGATACAGGAGTTTGCCGAGGAGAAAGAAGACAGAGATCCACAGCTGTTGGATCCCATCCAAAATTCCCGACAGAACGAGAGCCGTTAGAATTTGGTGCAGGGTCACCGAGAACCATCAGATCTGCAGAAGCTGCGAGGGAGATAAGACTCGGGAGCAAGAAGAGAAGTCCCGACACGAGGAGTTGTCATCGAGATATCAGCCATGGGGAGATTGGAGTTCTCAAGTTCGTGAGAACCGGTACATTGAAAGTCTCGAAATCCTGACATAATCAGGACCGTCCATTTAGAAGGACGCGTGGCAGCGATCGGGCGCCACCGGGAGAATCTCGACAGGAGGCTTCATCGGAGAATCGAGAATCGGAGTTTCACGAGTTTCATGAACAATTGCATCAGACATCGCGAAATCGCGATACGCGATTTCCCGATAAGGCATATAGCGTGTGGGCCACCCAGGAATCAGTGGAGGACAGGTGGCAGGTCAAAGGCCGAGAACCGTCGGAGGACCAGCGTATCGGGAATCGGAAAATCGGTATTCCCGTGGACGAAGGATCGGGGAAATCCCTAGAGGAAACCCCGATGTGGAATATGAACCGTCCATTCGGTGGGACGTGTGTCAGGAGTACGGAGGAAGTCGGGGATCGTCATATCGCGGGTCAAAGGGGAATATGCACATTGACATCATAAACCCCGAAACCCCGATGAGAGGTATGATGGCGGTCACATGATAGCAGGTCACATGGACCATTGTGTATCCGGAAGGGGATAAAGCTAGGGAAAGGAGCACATTGGGGATCAAAGAATCGGGGGTTCCGAGTACATGTGCATCTCGACACTGAAAACGCTGAAACCTCGATAGAGGGATATAAGGCTGCGGTCTTATGGTATGTGGTCGTATGGACCAGGGAATAGTCGGTAGGGGCTAGCTCATAGAGAAGGAGCTCATCAGAAATCGGGGATTCGAGAGGACAGTGACTCTCGACAGCATAAAGTTCGAAACCCCGAACCCCGATATCAAGTCGGGGAAAACCACGGTTAAGTGTAGAACGCCGTGAAGGTTAACAGGACCTGTGGATCGGGCATTTGCAGAGGGATTACATTGGAGGAATCTAAAGAGTCGCTTCGTCTCAGCATCATAAGGAATGTGAATGAAATGGGTAAATAACGCAAAAACCCATCAGAGTTAATCCAACGATGGAGGTGAAAATGAGCACGATCGGAGGGCTAATGTTGATCCTCATAGTGTAACTGCTAGTAACCATTGATGGTTACTACCAGAGGATGCGAAGAGACTTCGGTGTGATTTCCAGAGGAGCAGAAGAGTCAGATGGAATCTTCCAGTGGAATGAAGACGACTCGTGGAGGCGATTGACAGCTGGATGGGATTGAGGCTGTAACTGAAACAGAGAAGACGAGCTCGACTGTCACAGATAAGACAAAGAGTCTCAATTGCAAGAGGGGCTGAGGAATCTCAACATAACATCCAGTGATGCTGAACACGTGGGAAAACAACCAGAGAAGCTGAAGAGTCATGATGATAATCAGACAAAGCACTCGAGAGGTGGAGGATAACGGTGCAGAGTCAGCATGCAGAGGCATTGTGAACACTGCATGCACAAGGTGCACAAAAGCTATAAATACACGGTACAGAGAAGAGATGGGGCTGCAGTGGCTATTGGAGTTTTCTTTGATTGTAGCTGGTGAAGGTGATTCATGTGTGAAGAAGAAGGAGAGTACAGCAGCTGAATTGAAGAGAAAAGGATCTGTGCAGTGAATGGGTATGGCGCACAGAGCTTAAAAGGCAGAAGAACAGACAGCGCAAGTGATCTGAACAGAAAGGAAATGAGGCAGACAGAGCAATGAAATGGAGTAGAATAGTGATAAGTCAGGTAAGCCATCGTCGAACATCATATCACTGTAATAAATTCAGTAGCAAAGATTTATCTTTCAGGGTGGTTGGGAGGAGCTAGGGAGGACTGGTGTCCTCAAAGGTTCAGGTGGGTGCTTGAACACAGGGAGTTGGTGCTTCCTTCTAGTTGGTGCTAGACAAACTAGGGAGTTGGTGCTTCCTTCTAGTGGGTGCTAGAGAAACCAGGGAGTTGGTACTTCCTTCTAGTGGGTGCTAGAGAAAACAGAGAGTTGGTGCTCTCAGCAAGTTGCATCTTGCAAAACAGAGGTTGTACCCTCATTATGAGTTGGTGCTCATATGTATGATACTGTAAATATTGTAACCATTACTTATCATATAAAGAAAAAGAGGTTTTTACCC
>ML802967.1:0-15482 GCA_009831015.1 Picea engelmannii
TAGATTAGATTAGTTCTACTTCAGTCCTGCATATACAGTGCGTGTGCTTCGTCAGTCTACGTACCCCGGGTTGACAATTAAATGGTTGGGCAAGTACTATAATGACATATATTTCGCCTAACATTTTGGCGCCGTTGCCGGGGAAGCACAAGGGATTGAGGTATCAGAGACTGGGTTAAAGGTCCCTGCTTAATGGAAGGGATTAGAAGGTCCTGTTCTCTATAGATTTCAATTATTTCTGCAAGTGTGCTAGTCAGAGACTGGGTCAAAGGTCCCTGCTTAACAGAAAATAAAGTCACAAATGCATTTTTTTTAACTAAAAAAAAAATCACAAATGCTTCTGAAATTAATTGTTAGCCGAGTACCTTCATGAGATTGATGAATGAAGTCCTGAGGGAGTTCATCGGAAAATTTGTTATCGTATATCTGGATGACATACTGATTTTCAGTAAAATAGTGGTAGAGCATCTGAAACATTTGGCTACAATGATGCATAAGTTACAACAGGAGAAGCTGCTGATAAACATGAAAAAATCCTCATTCATGAAGACAGAGCTCATTTATTTGGGGTTTGTTATTTCTGCAGATAAATTGAGGATGGATCCAGATAAAGTGGAAGTGATCAAGAATTGGCCATCACTGAAGAATACCTTTGAGGTGAGAAGTTTTCATGGATTGGCTAGTTTCTACCGAAAATTCATCAGGAATTTCAGTGGAATTAGTGCACCAATGATGGATATAGTGAAGAAGAGACACAAATCTTTTCACTGGACAGAAGAAGCTGAGAAGAGTTTTAATTTGTTGAAAAGGAAGATCACAGAACAACCCATTCTGGTGTTGCTGGATTTCCAAAAGACATTTCAGGTGAAATGCGATGCAAGTGGGTTTGCAATAGGGGCAATCTTGAGTCAAGAAGACAGGCCGGTAGCATACTTCAGCGAGAATCTCAATGAAGTGAAAGTGAATTACTCCACTTATGATAAGGAATTCTATGCTATTATACAAGCATTGAAGAAATGGAGACATTACTTGATTCCCAAGGAGTTTGTCTTATACAGTGACAATCATGCACTGTAGTTTGTGACTCAACAAGAGAAGTTGAATCAAAGACATGTAAAATGGGTTGAATATATGAAAAATTTCACTTTTGTGATTGAACATATTTCTGGTATTGCTAACAAAGTTGCTGATGCTTTGAGCAGGAAGTGTTTGCTATTGCAGGGGTTCAGAGTCAAAACGTTGGGTTTTGATGATCTCAGGGACATGTATAGGAATGATCCAGATTTTAAAGGGGCGTATGAAGAAACTGAGAATCCAATTCTCAGAGATAGAAGCCAATGGACATAATACATGATCCAGGAAGGATTATTGTTTAAAGGTAATCGGCTTTATATTCCAAAATTCTCCATGAGGGAGAATTTGCTGAAGGAGAAACACAGTGGAGGATTGGCCAGACATTTCGGTCATGACAAGACATTCGCAAAGTTGAATGAGTCATATTTTTGGCCAGGAATGCGAGCAGACGTCAAGAGATTCGTGGACAGATGCATAATTTGCCAACATTCGAAGGGAAAGAGGTAGAATGCAAGTTTTTATCAACCATTGCCCATACCTGAGAAGCCGTGGGATGCAGTTAGCATGGATTTCATATTAGGGTTGCCAAGAAAACAAAGAGGGTTTGACTCAATATTTGTGGTGGTGGATATATTTTCCAAGATGGCACACTTCATTCCATGTCATAAAACCAGTGATGCAACTCACATTGTGAATTTGTTTTTCAAAGAAGTCATTCGACTTCATGGATTACCAAGGAGCATAGTTTCGGATCGAGACACTAAGTTTGTAGGACACTTTTGGAGGACCTTATGGAAGAAGCTGGGAACTAACTTGTCATTTAGTTCGGCTTATCATCCTCAGATGGATGGACAGACATAAGTGCTAAACAGAAGTCTGGGAGACTTGTTGAGAATCCTGGTGATAGAACACCACAGCCAGTGGGACAACATATTACCACAGGCAGAATTTGCTTATAACGACTTAGTTAACAGAAGCACGGGGCATAGTCCATTTCAGATTGTCTATGGCATGGATTCTAGAGGAATTTCTGAGCTGAGAGATTCAAAACAGACTACGACTAGGAGTGCTAGTGCAGAAGATTTCACAGAAGAAATGAAGGAACTTCACAGCCAGGTGAAGGACCGATTGCAGAGTTCGAGCCAGGAATATAAGTGCAGAGCAGATCAACACATGAGACAACTTCAATTTTAGGTTGGTGATTTGATTCTGACACATTTGAGAAAGGAAAGGTTCCTGAGAGGAACATATAATAAACTGAAGATGAAGAAAATTGGACCATGTAAGGTCTTAAATAAATTTGGGGCAAATTCTTACGAGATTGAATTACTCGATGGGATCGGAATTTCTCCGATATTCAATATCTCAGATTTGTACCCATATAAAGCTGAGGAAACAGGGACAGGAAATGAACAACCAGATATCCAATGGACAAAATAGATGCCAATTGTAGAAAATCCGCAGATGGAGCACATACTGGACAAAAGGGTCAGCAAGAAGACCAGGCAAAAACAATACTTTGAATATTTGGTCAAGTGGAAGGGCCATCCAGTTGAAGATGCCAGCTGGGAGAATGAAGAAGAGATCCAGAGGCATGGACACACTGTACGAGAGCTCATGGACAGGAGCCCATGAAAATTTTCAAGCGAGGGAGTATGATGCAGGAGCATCTCAAGTGAGCCAATGCATCTCAAGCGAGCCAACACAGAGATAAAAGACAACTGGAGAAGTGCCCAGCGCAAATTTTGAAATTATCTTGAAGTTAATGCGCCAATCTTGAATGAGATAATTAAGGAGCGCACTTGTAATATTGTAAAGGACCTTGAGCGATCCGCTCTCATCCATAGTAGGTAGAATGAATTTATAATAGTTAATGAAGGTAGATAGAATTGGATGTTAGATTAGACAGTTTTAGAGCCCAAGAGGGAAATGGGATATACACTCTCAATTGTGTATTGTAACATAGAATAGAACAAAATAAGAAGGAGATTATGCCAATTGAGAGCATAGAGCATAGAAGAGAAGAAGCAGAGAGCTGTGTAGCCGAATTCCATGTACATAAGTTTTGGATTAATACAAGAAGGCTTTGATTCAGACTCATGGTGTTCAAATATTCTCTGTGTATGCATTTTTGAATGCTATGCTCATGAATGATTTCCTCTTTCTGTCATGCAATTGATTTTATGCTATGTATGAATTATTTCTTGTTGAATGTTTGAAATCTGAGAGGAAAGGGAAAATGAATGAGTTTCAATTGTTTCTCTATCTGAGCAAGAGTTCCTGCAAGGAGTGCAGTTTAATTGTCCGCAAGGAGTGCGTTGACAAAGGGTTCAGAGGTTTTTCTCTGAAAGCTCAGATAAGATGGCATTTGTTCTCATTTCCTCAGAAGTGCAGCTAGGCACAGGAGCCGTGCAAGGAGTACGCAGGCCGAGTAAAGTCTTAGAGTTGCGAACATGAGAAATTGTTGAAGGGATACTGCTACATGGAGTGTGCAGAGTCGAAGGATTTAAATTCCTTGGAGTAATTAAGGAATTTTCCCCAAAGAGTGCGTGCAAGAGTCTTCTTCAAGACTTAGAGTTGGAGAAAGCTCAGAAGGTATAGAGTCTCCACAGTCATCGAAGGAAGCACATGAAGTTTGTGAGTTGGAGCAGTGAGAAGGCGTTGCAAGTTTGTGTTGCAGGTAGTTGAATACCGTGGGAAAAACCACTTGGTAAAAAGTTGCAGAAGTCCTTGTCAAGGAAAGAGATGGACGGTCGGAATTCTCTGTGGAGAATTTGCGAAGTCCTGTAAGCCGTCAGATCTCACGGAGGAGCAGGGGAGTTACGACAAGTGATTTTGAGGGGTTCAAACTCAAGAGATGCAGAACCATAGATTCAAGCCAACTAGGTCCGTTGGATTTACCCGTGGATTTCTATTTCGAGGTTTCGTGAGTTGAAGTCCCAAAATCTTTGCATCAGGACTTGCGAAATCACGAACCGCGAAGTCCCGAGGGCGAAAGGATCGTGCAGGACATAGGAATCAACCGGGTGGACAGGTGGCACATTCTCGACAAGGGAGTCAATTCCGTTGACCATTTCGGGGTTTCGTGGGGTGAAGTCCCGAAATCTTTGCATTAGGATTCATGAAATTGCGAAGTCCAAACTCCCGATGGAATGAGGAGTTGTTGAAAAGTCAATGTTGCAAGCGCATCAGAGTTTCTGTAATTCGGGTTTTGGGAGTTGAGGGGACGAGTTGCTTGACATCGCAACTCCCGAAATCACGATAAGGAGAAAGGTGATATAGAGAGAGAAAAGGCCAAATGTCATAACTACGGGTTTCGGGGGTCCGAGAGACAAGATGCTTGACCACAGGATTTGCGGAATCACGAAGTCCGATCTCCCGAAGCGCGAAGGGAGATTCCAGGAGGTTTGATTGTGGGTATAGATTTCCCGAAAGGGGAATAGGGGAGCCATTTCCGAGAGCTCTTCAGGCCAGTGGAAGAGAAAATATCTTGTGTACATGGACTTCTGACCTGCGGGTTGGGAGGGATGGGAGTCATCATTTATTGACTAGCTTCAGGACTGGTCATTAACCCTATCTTCCACAGAGTGTATCTCCATAATTATAGTGAATCAAGAGATGAAATTTTTACCAGAGGTACCTTGATATGTCTTCTCAATACCATAACAATTTCACCATATGAATCATTCTAGAAAAAAAGGATATAGCAAAAATGGTAAGATGACCTGAAAATAACATACCTTAGAACACATCACCAAAATACTTCATCCTCCCTTGAAATCCAGCCTTCTTTACTTCTTATTTCCTCTGAAATTAAAATTGTATCAAAATGAATGTATAATGATGTTTATTTATACCATTTAGGTCACTTCATTTTAACATTAGGGCCAACCTGACACTTTCTTATTTTGTAATTCTTTTCTTTAATTATCTCCAGGGCTTACATGTACTTCCTTCTTCAATTCACTTTGTCATCTTCAAAAAATCATTTCTCCTCAACCATGAGGATCCACGTGACATGCCACATACCACCGGAAACAACATGATGTATACTATCCATTCATGGGTGTTGTATATGCATGTGCATTGTCCTTCATGTCCAAATACATTTATCAATCTTGCGGTCCAAAACCCATGACTAGGGTTGACATCAATGACAACAACCAATCTTCCAACAAGAACAAAGTATCATAATTGAACATATAGTACATTAAAAAAAAAACTTTAAATTATGGTTATTACCTTATATGTGTTAAGTTGTGACATAAGGAGCTTGATCTTTTCTTTGACGCCAGGAGTTTGATCTGGACGATCTAAGAAGCTAGCAAGTTCCTTGTTCGCTTTAATGATCCTTTTTTTTATTAAGACCATCAGATCAATGGATGAATAAAACCCCTCCTCATTGGCGTAATCGTGATCAACATGGCCTGCGGACTACATATAATTTCAACAAAAACAATGTTATTTCAATAAAATTATATAAGCAAATAATAAAAATAACATAAAATGAAAGTGGAAATTGATAATCATTTACATGTTCTACAGATGACCCTTTTCCACGACCATCCTACCACATTATAATATAATTAGAACCCCCAAATATTTAAAAAATTGTTAATGATGACAAAAAAAAATGTTAAAGATAATATTTACAACAATGTTAAATATAATAAAAAAATATAATGCAATAAGTAGAGGTTTCTTAAAGAGGTGTTGCATAAGAACCTACACACTATTAATCAATGTTTCTATTTGATTCAAATGGTAATCCACTAATAACTCTTCCCCATGAGCTATCTTTTTTATTGCGCACAAGACTACCCAATTCTCTTCACGTCCCTCATATATGCAATTCGGTTGTTTGTTTGTTGTCCCAGGTCGTGTGTTGTTTATAAACCCCGCAATATTGTCGGAAGCTTTAGGCCTTCCATCAATATAAATAGTTGCTCCCTTATTTTTATCCTTGTTTATTAGTTGTATATAATTTGCGACGAGTGCATATCTGCGCATACTTCGCATGTATCAGACCAGCCACATCCAATCATTATAATTGTAACACGGTTCGACATAGTCCATCAATTCAGTTACTATATTGTATTTTACAATTATTCCATCCATGGAAAATAGTCCCAAGCCATGCAGGGAGGATGGTGCAATGCGATATGTCCTATTGTTGACAACAAAGTCAACATCTATAGGAGGTAGTTCCTTAGGTACCCATTTTCACCAGATGTTTATACCTGAGTGGAACCTCTATGTCTCCTATGCTCTCATCATCATGAGAGCATGATCCTCCTTTGGCAAGAAAAAATTTCATGCGTCTACAAAATTTTATTTTGAAATTTTCACCTCAGGTCCTTGTTTGCTTATCATATCTACTAGATGCGGTCACATTTCCCTCTATTTTTCCTAAGATTTCCTCACTCAACAAGAAATATTTGATAGGTACCTGTTTGGTTGTACCTTCAGTTGCATTTGCACATGTTTTTAGTTAGTAGTCCATAATCATCCTAGTTCTAATTTATGAACTTTTTTTTCTATATTCAAAATTCTAAATAATTTTTTTATATCTTTAGTTTTGGATGCACAATTAGACTAGGGTGCAATTACCAATATTAGTGGTCAACCACCTAATTTAATGTGATATACCTCTTGATTTTGGACATATTAAGGACATAATGATTTCAAAGTAAGATACAACATTCATTTACATGATCTAGGTTCCTATTCATGCCCCCCTTCATTGGACCAAAATAAAACACGATTCAAAAATCCATCCTCTCCTCTTTTTAAGAAAACATGATTCAAATACATCCTCTCCTCTTTTTAGCACTCCTTTCAAAGAAAGGACTATAATAATCACCTCATGCGAATAATTCATATGTATAGAACATGTAACAAAAAAATATTTAAGTTATGGTAAAGTTATAGAATTTTGTGTTTTCCGCCATATTAATTTTTTCTTGAGTTGTACAGATTGTGTAGTTTTTAGTGTTCTCTAAATAAGATGGTCTCTATCCCTATGGCCATTGATGGTCTCTCTTGAGATGGTCCCCACAATCTAAGGAATACCAAGAAAACAATGTGTTTCATTTATCAAGATAATACCCACAATACATTTTAATGTTAGGACAATGAAAGAAACAAGCCAAAATATTAGACAATATATCACATACAAAGAATAGACAAGAATTAGGTTGCACAGGGTGAAGAGGGTTTGGTGACTATATAAGAAGAGGTGGATATGGTGAAAGAAGAAGAGGTCGAGGTGGTCGACATGGAGGATAAGTTAGATATTAATAAGGTTTTGTTTTACCTATATTGGGAGCAAGAAAAGGGAAGGATGAACTTTTGTGAAAACCCCCTCAAATAAGACATGGAAGGAAAGAAAACAATATGTACTCATATTCAACAAGAAAAAAGAATATGTTAATGAATCCATATAAATATTAAGAAAATTGGATAAAGAAGAATAATTTCAAGGCTCTAGATGAATTTTTGGATCCATCAAGTGAGGAAGAATCCATATCAAGGATGATAGAATTGATGACTATATTGGATGCATCATGTTGTCGTTGGAGTGAAGAATTCTACTTATCATTTACCTTAATTTACCACCTCATCACTTGGTCAATGTGTCATGCCACCATTGGATGTGAAGAATGCCAAATTTCAACTATCCTTGTTGCCACATCATCATCTAGTCCCAATGTCAAGTTGTCATCAGATGTGAAGAAGGATTAAGGGGTGAAGATGGATGGATTAGTTAGCTCTGGTTACCACTTGGTCCACATGTCATGTTTTCATTGGATGTGCATTGTGAAGAATGCCACAAACTAATGCTTAAAGATCCTAAGACAAAAACACATCCTGATCTATAATCTCCAGCAGAAGCTGCTATGAACCTCAACAAAGATCCTGAAGGCTAGACAGATCAAAGAAATTCCATTTTTTGCAATTTTGAAAATGACTTCAATGACCTGCAGTTTTAGAAACTTAACTAAATTTGAAAAAGCGTTGTTAGCTACCGAATCCCAAGACTTTCGACAACTTATACTACTCTGTTTCAGGCATATAAGCTGTCGAAAGCGCAGACACAGGCAAAACATTAGTCTTTTTTCCCAGATCGAATATTTTTGCTTCCAAATCATTCGAGGAAGGTACTCTTACTGGAGTTCACTTCCCATCAGGCATGGAGCTGGGAAGAAACGATGCATCCAATGAGCATGTAGTCAATTTATAGTCCGTTTACTTCGATAATACGAGAATAGAAATCCTCAGGCACATGCATAAGAAGAAAACACTTGCTATTGTCGAGGAGATGATAATAACTACAAAAACTCTAATTTTGGACAATACTCAAAAGGATCCGGTAGCTACAGCCATCTTCGGTATTGTTGCTGCTTAGGCCACCACCTCCAACATACAAGATCTAACCAAGGAATTGTAGGCATGCAGAAATAAATTTGCCTTGCTGGAAAATGAAGTTGAATACCATAAATCAACGAAGGGAAGCACAAATTCAGTGAAGGGAAAAGATAGATGAAACCTTTGAAAGCTGCAGGAAGATGTGGCAAGTCATAGAAATTCTAGAAGCTAATTGTGGCCTCCCTCCTTTCGGCCCACCCATGGGGTTCTTTCCTCAACCTGAGGTCACGACAGTTTCAAAGGAATACATTCAAAGAAAAAGAACAACCATCGAACTTATTCCCAAAGTGGATAGAGATAAAATGAGGACTTACGTGGAAATTTCGGGAGATCACATTAATGAGCAAAATTATTCAGAAGCTAGAAACAAGTATGAAAAAATTTGAAAATGAGTTGGCATTGATAAGGGCCCCAGTGGTCCAGCACACCTTCCCTCATACGGACATCTTGCAAAGAATGTACTCAGATTGGCAGACATTTGTTAGGGATTATGTCAATGGAAAGGGATAATATTATTTAAAAGAAACAATTTTGGGCAAGTACATGAAAGAAACTGATAAGCTTCTTAGACATAATGTATTCTAAATAGTATGAAATCTAAGTAGAAAGGGCTTTTTGCTTGTTGAACTTTTGTCAAACTTTTTTTTTTTTAAATTCTTATAAGGAGAAGACATCTTTGGCCAAACTATTTTGGAGAAGGATTTGGGTTTTGGTGCCGTGTGGAATTTCTTCTGGTTTTTTTTTCTGAGCGCTAGAACTTATTCTTACTTCTGTCTTTTTCTTAAATGTTTGTCTGAAAATTGTAAGCACTTAGCTATTCAATTTTAGATTTCTTTGGGTTGTACATTTGGTTACTTATATTTCTTCTCTTATTTACTCAAGTCACTTTCTTGCCGAGGATAAAAGTGGTTATATATTTGGTGTTGTGCTTTCTTTCTCAGTTACTCACTCCTAGCTAGGAAAATTAAGAATAGATTTTCACTTTTCATATAGAATAGACTCATATTTGTATTTGTCATTTAACATATTAGAATTGAAAACCAACCATTAAAACCTAGTAACGGTTTCTGGGCGAAAATCCGGATGGGTTCCCTATACCAAACAGTGTGAGGTCTAATTGGGACTTCTCACTGGGGAGAATCCCTTGCTATTAAAGAGGGCATTTCACCATGTCAACAGAAAGGAAAAGGGAAATTGTCTTTGACACTTGCCTGGTCCAGGTCTCTAAAGTCTACACAAAGTTGGATGTCGCCATTCTTTTTCTGAACCATAACTAGACTGGCAACCCACTTTGAGTAGCGGATCGGAAGAATGACATTTTCCTCCAACATTTTTTCAAGCCCTTTTATAATCATGGCATCCATATTAGGATTGACAAGTCATTTTATTTTTCTGACCAACTTAGCACCCTCCTCAAGAGGGATGGAGTGCTTAATTATTCCAGGGTCAAGGCCACTCAAATCTTTATATGACCAAGCAAATATGTCTCTAAAATCTCAGAATAGGGATAAAAACATGCCCTTCTCTTGTTTGATGCATTGGGATCCTACATAAGGAATTTGAAAAGAATCTTATGAGCCTATGTTTACCGAGACAGTTTGACCAATCTTTCATTTAGAATGTTCATTTTTTTTACCAACATTCTTGGGAAAATCACCGATGGAAAACATGTTTTCTAGAGGTACAAGGCTCTTGGGATAGACATTGTGTTTCAAATTTAGAAATCCTGAGGAATCAGGCACTTCATCCCCTTGTTCTACTAGGAAACAACAAATATATTCATCATTTTCCAAAATCTGCTCAGATTCCTCGTTGTCAGGCACATAAGGGAGATAAAGAGAGATAACATCACAATTAGGTCTATCTTTAGAACATTGTTTACTAGGACTAGATGCAAAAACCACCAGTTTCTCAGCCACTGAATTTCATTCCCTTCGAATATGGACAAGTTTAAAATATAGAAAACCTTCGGTTAGTGGATCTACTAGTAGAATAGACCTTCTTGACAGGCTTATAAACTCTCTTGACCATGTTAATGAGAAAATTTGAATCTAAAAAAACCTGTAAGTATTTGCAACCTAACTCCAGAGCTTTATCCAAGCCAAGGCACAAAGCTTCAAACTCAACGATATTCTTAGTGCAAGAGAAATTCAACAAAAAAGAAAACTGATGCGGTCTACCAGATGGGGGATATAAAAGAACCCCACCACCATAACCTCCACAAGAAGAAGCCCCATCAAATTGCAGATGCCAAATCTGATCCTGGTCAGGATCGGGTTGGGAAAAAAAAGAATCTTCTTCTTTCGTGAAGATGGAGTAAGTGCCGAGACCTGTTTCAATATAATCAATCTCAGAACTAGGGAAATTTTAGATATGAGGCACGGTTCTTGGTTCTCTTGAAATGATGATGTTCTTGCGGTCTTAGGAAATCATCATATGGGAACCATAAAGGCTAAGATATCCACCAGTTAGGTGTTGCCATTCTCGTCCTAGGATCAAAGAAAAATTACCTACCTCCATATTTGCTACTAGGAAATGATAGGTGGTTTGGATTTCAGGGTGAGAACACATAACCAGGGTGAGATCCTTGATCTAACCAATGGTTGGTTGCACTTTCTTGTTTCAGGTGAGCATATTCCTAGCTCCACTTGTACAAGTGAGACCAAGCTTCTCTATAATCACTTTGGACATGGTGTTGGGGAAAGAACCACCATCAATTAAGCAGGAATGAGATACTTTTCCCATGATTCTCATAGAAACATAGGAGGGAGGGTACCTAGGCTCAGGTCGTGTAGTGGCTACCACATTTACCTCCTTTTCAGAATATTGATCCTCAAAATCAAAAGCATTCGTGTGGTGTTGTTGTCTTATTATTCACAGCATCTAAAACAAGGGAAACAAGCGCTTTGTTGAGGTTTTGCTGCTGTTCAGGGGCTCAGAGCACATATGGTCTTGGAGCACATATAAAAAGCTGATATTTTCTTTTAGAGTAGCCAGATCATTAGCCATGTTATAAGGTAAGTAATTGGGTGGTAAAACTACCTTATTCTAAGGTGAAACAACAACATTTTGTGGCTGGGCAGTGGGTGTAGGTTTCTTCTCTGGACCTTAAACAAGGGAAATTTTTTTATTCTCCCTAATTCTGTTTGATCCAATACTCCCTAGACTAGAATTCTGCATTATTTTAGGTCTTAACTAGTTTTGGGCTGCCTGGTTTCTGGTCATGGCAGCGCAAACATCGTCAAATTGTTCCTCTTCTTCAATAATAGCTATAGTATGGGCATATTTTTGACCCTTTGCCTACTCTTTCGCAACCAGAAATGGTTCACATGTCATTGGGTCCTGAGATTCATCACATAAATTACACCATGGACTTGGAGAAGGTTCTTGGACAGGGTTTCAAATGAATTATAACTTTAAAATGGATAAAGATCATCCTCTTTTTCAGGTTTTAGTGGCAAATACGAAGGATAAAAGGCTCAAAATTTATCCTATTTTTGGTTGAATATTTTCCCAGGTGCCAGAAAAGGATCTCGAGTTGCCTTGTCATCACCCAGAAGACTGTTGAAGATGTTGAAGATTGTTGAGGTTTATAGTAAGGTTTATATGGAATCATATTCCTACATGTTTGGACTCCTAGCCCTACGTGTCTTAGAAGACACAAGGTTTATGTTGAAAAAACTATATTTGAGGTGAAGACCATAGATGAGATTTACTTAAATGGCACTTAAATAGTTCTTTGTAGAGTTGAATTCAAACAAAAAGTTACCAAATGTGAACAAAATCCTTAACAAAAATCCTATGACTAATAATTAAACAAATAAATCAAATGTCTTTTCTTTCAAGAGCTAGGATGGGACTCATATGCACCTAGAACAATAGGGAAATCCTAAAGACATAAAAGGAGGAAAGTTAGTCAATACCTAGTTTTCATTGTACAATCACATATGAAAAATGCAAGGTAAAACTCAAGAAGGAGACATAAAGGAAGGGAAAGTCATAGAGGGATCTTACAAAATTGAGAGGAGGAAAAAATGTTGGAATATGAACTATTCTCCTTTCCAAGAACTTTGATTAAATGAAACTTCATAATGCCATGATTGCTTCATTAAACCTAATTGTCATAACTACTTCAAGAGGATTTTGAGGATACTTCTATGGATTTATTGACCCAAACCTTTATATAATAGTTTCTACCCTTACTCTAAGTGAAAACATTTCATTTCAATCCCACTCAAAGTTGTATAGGAACACAACTAAACAACAATTACGTTAACAACATTTACTTTAACAACAATTACTTTAACAACAATATAGGAACACAACTGAACATCGTGGAGTTTGCATGAAGGTTTCATTTGGCATGTGTGGGTTTGTTCAACCATCCACTGAATTGGAGAGTACATTGGAATGATTTAAGGAGGGTGATTACACCTTGTTGGCTTCACATTTGACATATTAGAGATGATTTATAGGAGGTTGTCCATTTTTTAGGGTTACATTCATCACTTGTGAAGCCTTCTTCACCTTGAAGAGCCATGTGTCCACTTGGAAGGGGATTGTGAGTCCTTTTTTACATGTTTTATTAGGACATATCATTCACCTCCAAGTGGAATTTGGGCACCATGAATAAGTTAGTTTTGAACCAAGAATGGGTCTCAAGGTCTAACCAAGCTCAAGGGAGGGAAACAAGGGACTTGTTCCCTAAGTGGAAATTCTTAGGACTTGTTCCCTAAGTGAACATTCTTAGGCTTAAAATTCTTAGAGTGGATAAGGTAGTTGTGTTACTATTTCCTTTCTTTGATGATTAGTTGGATGGTTGCTACATATTCATCTTTTTGCTATCCTTGCTCACTTGTACATGTTTTAGTCACACCAGAAATATGTTTTCTTGATAAAAACAAAATGAAATATATCTATAGGTTGATGAAAATGAAGAAACATACCGATTTTTTCGTCATTTTTGGTGATCCCCTAAGCGTCTCTGTCTCTTCTAAGGGCGGTTGGGTCTCCTCCTTTGCTTTCACTATGGTGCAGGGCCTCCTTGTCTCCTTGCTGGGTTGGACTGTCAAATTTCATTGTGGTGTAGGGCCTCCTTATCTCCAGTGCGCGGGGGTTCTCTCCTCCATATAAATCTCCTCCCTCTCATGGGCTCAAATGGCGCGGTTTTAGGGGTTTCACTCCACTGCATGAGGGTTCCCTCATCCCTCTCACTCTTGGCCTCCCTCTTGCTGAGATCGAATGGCGGGGTTTTGAGGGGTTTCACTCTACTAGTAGATGGAAATGATAGGGTTTTGGGGGTTTCTCTCTGCTAGTACATGGGCATGACTAGATCATCGATGAATGATGCTATAGTGTTGTTGTGTCATGTGAATGGGCGCGGGCTCATTATGCAATTTGAAATTTGTTTTTTTCTTTGTTATTTTGTTTGAAATTTGTTTTTATTTTTTATTTTTTTATGTTTTTATATATTCAATGTTTTTAATATATATAAATTATATATTATTTAATATAATAATAATAATAATAATAATAATCTATTATTTTCTAAACAAATAAAGAAACACTTCAACAAAAAAATCAAGCCATGCAAAACAAGATTGTGTAATTAGAAAAGAAAAATCAACAAGACAAATTCAGAGTTGGATAATGACACCATTAGGAGGTTTTTTGGTTAATTTGTAGCCTTGTGCATTTCCATTGGTCCCTATAATATGACATATAGGTCCTAAATTATTTATATAGAACCAGAAAAAAATTCATGGCACGAGGTCTCGCTTCAATGTATTTGTCCTAATATTTGGACATGAGTGTCATTTATATTTTTTTCATACTACATATGGGTCTCAGTGCCTTGACCATGGTTGTAGTAGGGAAACACACCGTAATCCCTTAACCATGGTCAAGGGAGGGAAACAACAACTCAAGCCCCAAACATATAATATCTAGTTCAAGCACCATGAACAAGTCCTCAGGTCACCACACAAGACCATGGATGGGTCACAAAACCTTAGCTATCATCAAAGAATGAAAAATAGTGCCTTATAATATTTTTGAAGATTCTAAAGCTAATCAAGAGCCTTGAACAAGTCCTCAAACCAATATAACAAAAATTTGGACTTTAAGAGGGATATAGGAATCACGATTGGGTTTTGTACATTGAAAATGGGTGTAGAGGCATAAACATGGCAAGTTGGAAAAAATAGCCTAAATCCCTAAATAAACCTTATCGAGCTCATGAACCACCATCTAAAGAGTATGGTATCTCACATTCTCAATGAAAGTTTGACTATGCAGTTGAAATAATACAAAATATTCATTAAAATCTAAATGGTAATATTAGGAAAACCCAAAAAGATTTAGAGATTTTATCTATAATGCCAATACATTGTAGTCTTGATCTATCAACCTCACAATCAGATCCCTTACTACTGATGTGATGAGATAATTGGCACATAAGAAACATTGACATATTTTCTTGGATAAGAGCTTGACATGTCTATATTTTCCTTTGTGATAGTAAGGTTGTTGTCATCATTGATGGTATGTTATGAAACTATCCTATTGATATTCTAACATCCCTTTGTATATTTTATTTGGCTTTGTGATAGTAAGGTTGTTATCAACATTGATGGTATGTTATGAAACTATCCTATTGATATTCTAACATCCCTTTGTATATTTTATTTGTCTTTTGAGCTTGCCATTTTATCTTTATTGAATTGAAGAATAGTCATTATTGGAACAAATTATAATCTTCCCTTACTATCTTTGTCGAATTGAAAAATAGTTTTTTCATAACATGTTTGTTATTTTTTCCTTAGTACACATCATGTTATGAAATTTGTAATTTGTTTGTGATATTGTTAAAAATTATTTCTTAAAATACATGATGGGTTGCATCACAATATTTCAAATGTTTTTTCATACCAATTGTGTAAAAAGAAAGGCTTTTAACAATATGATTACTTATTTCTAAA
>ML802967.1:26218-41487 GCA_009831015.1 Picea engelmannii
GAAGGTTATTTCGGTCTAGTACTCCATCTGATCTATTTGAATATCGGATCACACTTCGCATTGCATGATTGGCTTCTTGAATGTCAGTACAAATTTTGACAATTTTTTCTTTGTCCCTCCTACCATCTATGATTCGCCATAACTTTTTAGTCACATTCTTCCTGATATGAATTGTATCAAACAAATGAGCTATTTTTAGCTCCTCATAGTAGGTCAACCTCATTAATTGAGCGAGATAACATTTCATTCCTTGTGGAAGACCATTATTAATACCTCCATGATGATTGCAGCCTTCATGAAGCATAAAATAAATCACAAAAATAATTATCAAATACGGTAAAATAAATTCAATGATTAAAATAAACGTTCAAAAAATTACATGATCTACAATACATTATGAAATTGAGTACCTTGACGATTTCTATTATATTCCAACCTCCATAGGTGATGTGTCATTCTTCGTGGTTTTAAACTATTTTCTTCTGTCCCATTGAAAATATGTTTTTTAGTAGTACGATACTTATGGTTCTTAGGAAGAAGGTGCCTATACTCGTCAAACACCATCTTTTCTAAATGTTTTGAATGATGATGCTTCATCTTAGGGCCACAAACTGGACATGCAAATTTACCCTTTGTTTGAAGACGTGCAACAAATGGATTAATGTCAATTATACGATGAGATTATTTAAAAATTAAACATGCACCATGATAACATTAAAAAATTATATAGTATTAAAGAGCAATATTAGAATGCTACATACCACAAAAATGTGTTAGTCTAGGGGCATCATGAATTGTCCATAACAGTATTCCATGAAATTTAAATTTCTTCTCCCCGATTGGTTTACATATGTCATACATTGTGATGCCAACCCATAACTTTAGTAGCTCGTCGATAAGAGGCTCGATATATACATTCATATCTTTAACCTGGTACTTACCTAATTTTTTGAAATTAAACATAATTACTATAGGAATGATATCATGTAATATATATAAGTAAATAAATAAAAAAAAGATATTATTCAAAAAATGAAACAAATGAAAATGTTACATTCAAAAAATCAGTGTAAACAAATACCTGGAACAATCATTGTCAACATTATGTGCTCCCTCTTTATTGACATCCAAGGAGAAATTTTATTGTTGATAACAAAAATAGGCCACACTGAGTAAATAGACCTAAGCTCTCTGAATGGATTAACACCGTCAGCTGCCAATGAAAGCCTAACATTACGAGGTTCATCTTTGAAATCTGCTCATTTTTCCTCAATTTCCCTAAATGCAGAACCATCGGCAGGCATTCAAAGAACACCATCTCCACTTTTGTTACGTGCATAATAATCCATAAATTGTGCTATGCTTTCACACTTGAACAATCGCTGCAAACGTGGAATTATGGGAATATGACGAAGAACCTTTTGAGGCACCCTTTTTGTTACTTGATCGATTCGATATCTATTGATAAGACATTGCGAACATTCTGTTTTCGAAGCATGTTGTCCATAATATATAATACGGTAATTAGGACATGCATCTATAGTTTCATAATCCATTCCTATGTCTTTCATAATGGCATGAAAACCTTGATATGTGCGAGGTAAAATATTTGATGATGGTAACAAAAATTCACCTAACAATCTACAAAATAACAAATAACTAGTTAATGTAAGAATATTAATCGTAAAAATTGCATTCTTATTTTACACATTAATTAACACTAAAAACAAATAGAAAAAAAATCAGCATTTATGTATAATATGAGATGAAACATATTACATATCTTAGGATTTGTGTCATACAAGTGTTCGACAAATTATTCATAACCTTTAAGTTCACTAGCAACAATGTAGCAGAGAGATTATTTTCTCTTGATCCTTCATAAAGTCATTTATTTGCCTTTTCTAATAGAGGTTCATCATAAATACCAACATTGTCCCCATCCTCATCTGACTGTGAAAAACAATCTTGGATCATTTGAGAGGGCAACTCTAACTTTATAATTACAAACAATCATGCAAAATTAGTGTATACTATAATAGACATTCAAACAATATATATACATATATATAATTTTATATAAAATTGACAAAAAAATAAATATAATGAATATATAGCTAATTACCATGGGGCGATATTCATTCGATCTGCCATCAATGTGCCCATATTTCCTACAATGTTTTGTAGCTGTTGCTATTAAAATTCTTGTGAGATGTATGAGGCAACAATTTTGGCAAGGGAAATAACATCTACCATCACCCTTTTCACCCGCTTTAATTTTTTCCCCACCTCCGACTATATTCTGCGACATTCTTCCGCACAAAAATACCCTTTCGGAACCGTCGTTGTTATAGCAAGATTGTTGCAACATCTTTAAATCGTCAAATATTTATAGGTCAATTTAGGTCACCGTCGTCGCAATTGCGACGAACGTGACCTATATATATATATATATATATATATATATATATATATATATATATATATATATATATATATATATATATATTACTTATTTATTTGTTATATTTAGGTCACTTTCACTTTGCGAAGACGAGAACGATTATAACGATGCATTTGTCGCTAGTGCGATGAATTTTATAACGGTCAAAAGTGGGCGTCGCTCTTGCAACGCGTACACAATTTTGTCGAAATTGAGACAACAGTCCACCATCTTGACTATCATCTCAACACCGACAATAGTTTGCATCCGTCGATAGAGCGAAGACTATAGGGTGGATGTAGATCACAATTGAAAAATTGAACTTTTTCTTTAGAATTTTGCGACGAAAGAGTACTTTCATCGCAACTAGTCGTCACAATTTTTCCAATATGTAGTAGTGAATTTTCCTTTATCTCTATAAATCGGTTGACCTCTCACCTCTAAAGCATCTTTGGTTGATCCTACCATGTTCTTCCTTCTTAGTTTTTCTTATAGTAGTGATGCAACCACATCTTCTAGCACTAATGTGGTTGAATTAGTCCCTATATCCATGACTAAGCTATCCTAGGAGTTTGGCAAAGAAAATAATAGGCTAACACATTTCTCCTCCTCAGTGATTTTGATATCCATAGATGATAACTATCTCAGTAAGGTATTAAACACATTCAAATTCTTAGTTACCTAACTTCCATCACTCATCCTTAGAAGATACAACTTCTTTATAAGGAACAATTTATTTACCCGAGATTTCGACTCGTACAAGCTTCCCAACTTGTCTCATAATTTATTGGCCAAATATTCTCCTGAGACATTCAACAACACTGAATTTGCAAGACAGTTGAATCATACTCCTTACCCTTCTTTCGAGTTTATTCCATTCTTCCTTCGACATAACTTTCCAAATGGTACCTGAATAGACTATCACCATTGTTCTCGATCTACAAGGAGATATTCAATTTTAAGCTTCCAAAGCTCAAAATTTTGGCCATTGAATTTTTCGATCTCTATTCTTGAGGTAATTTCCATTCTTTAAACACACCTTTAAAGATCCCTGACTTCCAAATCTTACTAGAACTAGGGTTTAGCTCAGATCCAAGGTTTTTAAACCAATGTTTGATACCACATGTTAGGAAATTATGCTTTCCACGCTAAACCTAACAAAATAGAGGAAGACAGATTTAATCTACAAAAGGAAATGACAAAGAAAACACATAATACACATAGATTTTACCCTAGAAACCCAAATGGAAAAAAAACATTCCTTGAGAATCTTGCTCTCTTGTTGTCTTATTCATTCAGAATAAAAGGTTACATGCTTAACCTTGGTCCACACCTAAGATACAATCAACATCATACCCTCTTGCTTTACACAAGGACAACATTGTAGCCAATTTGGATTACATCTACATGACCAATAACCATTAATGGTTTCCTTCTTAAATATTATCTTTTATAACATTACACCATGCCTTATTTATAGGATTTATAATAGGAAAAACCCTAAATAATGGCACCCAAAAATGGTTACAGATCCACATAGATCATTGGCTACAAATCCCACGAGTCTCAAGATTCTGTTAAATTCAACTACCAGTCAGATACTAGTTGGATACCAGTCGACCTCAAATTGGCTTTCAATCAATTTCCACACGACCTCCTGTTGAACTCTTTTCATTTGACCTCTTTGACTTGTTGTTGATCACTTCGACTTTGAATTTCCTGTCATCTTATCTTGTAGTCTATCCACCTCGACTCAACTTTCACTCCCTGTCAATCCACCTCGACTAGAATTTCATTGCAAAGAATATAAAAACCCAACATATATATATCTTATGCCCCTTTGAAAGACAGAGTACACTTTATTGGATATGTGTTGTACTCTTTGCAGGTATACTTAGTCTCATCCTAGTGCAAAGGGGGTTAGTGGATTAGGGTTTTGGATGTTGTGGAATACCTAAATATTTTATTGTGAATGTTAAAGTTAATATATTGAGATAGAGAGAGATGTGGATCTTAGTTAGGTTGGTTTTCTCAGTTAATGGTTTTTAGGGTAAATATTGTGTATACTGTGTGAATTTGCATTGTTGTTCTTATGTTTTATATTTCGTTAGTATTTCTTTTCTTTCACATTCTTATCAAACTCTTCACACCTACTACACCGGAGAGTTTAGGATTTCCCCTAGATGTTCCTTCAAAGTAGGTCCATGAAAAAAATTAGTTAGTATTTATTTCCCCTATATATCATTTCTGCTTACTTTTCGAAGTCCATCATATACATTCTTGATCTTGTATAGAGCTTTAAGTGGATACAACTGCTCATAAAAAAATATAGCTTTATTACTATCCAACCATATATTGCATAGATATATCACTGGAAGTGTTGGATGCTCTACCTCTTCCGTATCTTCCCTCCATATGTCTAGGATTGTTTTCATTTATATACCTTTCTATCTCCCTTTACCATCAATTATTGTGTTAATTGAAACTCTCGAGAAATGGAAATCAAGAAAGAGATATTGTACACTCTTTCCATTTCCCTTACATTGCATATAAATACTAAGGATTAACAACAAGTTTTTTTTAAAGAATATCCTAGGTTAAATAGGATAAGCCATATAACAACCTTGATTTTTGGTGGTTCTTTGATCTTCCATACATCTTCCCACCACCATATTCTTTCTTCACCTATTCTAGGGACAAAGTCCATTGACTAGGCTATACTAGTTGTGTAATATCCTTTATTTGATTTTGTAGTCCAAACTAGATCATATTATTCCTCCCTAAGCCTTGAAGGTCCTTTACTAGTTTAATATCCCTTTTGAAGGCTTATCCAACCCATAAAGCAAGGAAACTCCAAGATTTGAAATACTCAATAAGAATTCAAACCAATTAAACTCTAAATCCATTCAAATTCACACATGCATGCAATTAAAAGATGCAATAGAAGGGAACATGCATAGATTATTTTAAACCATGAATTTGTACTATTCCAGTTACAAAATAGTATGCAAAACATAAATAATTAACTAGAAATGGTAGAGAAACAATGATATAACCAGAAAAATACCAGAATAACACCAAAAAGAGAACTTTGATTATTGAGAGAAATGTTCACTTGCCTTTTCGAGGGGGAAACCTCCAGCAGAGCAGAGCTCTATTACAATAATATCCAACACACAGTTTCACATACCCTCTACTTCTATTTATAATAAATTTATCTATCTAAAAGAGCAATCTAGAGGAAGATTGTAATATACCAGATATAAAATGTATGCAGAACATAAATAAAATGCTAGTAATGGCAGAATAACAACAATATAACCAGAACATTCACCACCATAACACTAAAATGATATAAGAATAACAACATAAATAACACTTTGAATCTGAGAGCAATGTTCACGGGCTTCTTCGAGGGGGAAACCTCTAGTTGAGCAGAGCTCTATTACAATAATATCCAAGCTAGGGTTCTCATACCCTCGACTCCTATTTATACTAAAACGAAGCATCTAGAGGAAGATCCTTCTAGAAGAAGAAGCTTCTATTAGGTCTTCTTACATCCGCCTTATTCTATTTTATTGAAAGGCCTTATTAATATTGACCTTTATTACATCCGAATATATTTTTCTACCTATGTGCGGGTTAGGACCCTAACATGTCCGCCCCTTTAAAAACAACCTTGTCCTCAAGGCTTGAGATGAGGAAATTGCTGCAGAATGGTAGCTGGTTCCTAAGTGGCGTCTGCTGGAGTTGTATCTTTCCACTGGACTAGCACTTCCTTGATGGTTCTCTAACATAGGCGATGCTCACGTTGGTCCAAAACTACTTCTGGTTGTAGCCAAATGGATCCTTCTTCATCTAACTCTAGAAGGTTGGTTTGAATTTGGCACTTAGCTCCAATCACCTTCTTTAAGCATGAAACATGAAAAATAGGATGTAGCTTCGAATGGCTGGGCAAAGCTAACTGATAGATGACTTGTCCCACATGCTTGAGCACAGTATAAGGACCATAAAATTTGGGCGCTAGCTTTTGGAAATGCTCGGACTTGAGGGAATTTTTCTTGTAAGGTTGCAGTCAAAGAAACACCTGATCCCCTTATGCAAATTGACGTTCAGAGAGACCTTGATCTACTTGTTTCTTCATGTGATTCTATGCCCTGACCAAATTCTCTTTGAGGGTACAAATAATAGCCTCTCAAGCTATAAGTGTTAGGTCAACCGCTTGTACCTTTGAGGCATCCGGTAAGTATGAGAGAACTGAAGGTGGCTTCTGTCCATATACTACTTCAAAAGGAGTCATGCATGTCACTGTATGGTATGAAGTGTTGTACCACCATTCAACTAGGGGTAACCATTGAGCCCACTGATTTTCCTTTTCCGAGGCAAAACACCTCAAATATGTTTCCAAACACTTGTTGACAACTTCTGTTTGGCCATCAGTCTGGGGATGATAAGCTATGATGAGATGCAATTCTATGCCTTGTATTTGAACAGTTTTTGCCAAAAATTGCTTGTGAAAGTTGGGTCGCGATTAGAAACAATAGAGTGCGGCATGCCATGAAGCTTGAAGACCTGATCCATGAATATTTGAGCCACCGTGGATGTTGTAAACGGGTGTTGAAGGGTGCAGAAATGAGCATAATTGGAAAGGTGATCAACAACCACCATGATGAAGGATTTATTTCCTGATTTGGGTAAGCCGGTAATAAAATCCATAGAGATATCCTTCCAAATAGTAGGTGGAATCGGGAGTAGTTGTAGTGTGCCCGACGATTTGACTGTTTCTCCCTTGTTTTGTTGACACACATCACATTCAACTACAAAATTATGAATGTCCTATTTCATTCCATCCCAGAAAAAGGAACGTTTGACCCTGTCATAGGTTTTGGTGAACCCGGAGTGCCCTGTTGTGGGTGTAGCATGAAGCTCAAAAAGTACCGTGGATTTAAGCTTTGATTGTTTACTTAAATACAAACGACCTTTGTATTGAAGTTCCTCATGGAGACAAGAGTACCCCGGGGAAGCTGAAGCATTGGATTGCAATTGTTGGATCAACTACGACCTTTTGGGATTTTGTAGCCATTCCTAGAGAACAACTTGGAGCCAATCTGGTACAATGAATGAAAGAGAAAAAATGGATCCTTCATCTTCATATTTTTGGGAAAGTGCATCCACAACCACATTGTCTTTTCCTTTCTTATAAATGATCTCATAATCATATCCAAAGAGTTTAGTCACCCATTTTTGTTGTTCTGGGGAGGAAATACATTGTTCCAGAAAATACTTGAGGCTTTGATGGTTTGTCTTAATTTGGAACCGTTGCCCCAATAGATAAGGATGCCACAGATCCACGACATGCAAAATAGACAACATTTCCTTTTCATAGATGGATTTGCCTAGATTTCTTTTAGATAGTTGCTTGCTAATAAAGGCCAAAGGTCGACCCTCTTGCATAAGGACGACACCGATTCCTTTCCCTAAGGCATCACATTCCAACACAAAGGTCTTTGGGAAATTGGGAAGGGCGAGGACTGGAGTCCAAAAGTAGAAATTGGGAAGGGCTAGGACTGGAGTGGTGCACATGGCCATCTTCAAGGTTTGAAAAGCTTGAGCAGCGGTTGGAGTCCAAGTGAAAGAGTTTTTTTTTAGGAGAGCAGTGAGAGGTGCTGCAATCTTCCCATAATTCTTAACAAACTTGTGATAATACCCTGTTAATCCTAGAAATCCACACAAGCTCTTAAGAGTCTTTGGGTGAGGCCAGTCTTGCATAACTTCAATATTTTTAGGATCCACCTTGACGCCATCTTTGCCAACCAGATGACCCAAGTATTGTACTTTTGAGGCGCCAAAATCACATTTAGACTGTTTCAGGAAAAGTTGGTGATGAGAGAGTAGATGGAGAACTCGATCCACATGAGCAAGATGGTCTGTCCAGGTTTTTCTATAAATGAGAATATCATCAAAGAAAACTAAGACAAAATGGCAGAGAAAAGGACAAAAGACATGATTCATGAGGCTTTGGAAGGTGGAGGGGGCATTAGACAAGCCAAAGGGCATGACCAAAAACTCATAGTGGCCCTCATGAGTTCTAAAGGCAGTCTTGGGGATATCTTCCTCTTTCATACATATATGGTGGTAGCTTGAACGAAGATCCAGTTTAGTGAAGAATTGGGCACCACTCAATTCATCCAGGAGGTCATCAATGATAGGAATGGGGAATTTGTCTTTGATGGTAAGTTTGTTGAGGGCATGGAAGTCAGGACACATTCGCCAAGAACCTTCTTTCTTTAGGACCATGACCATAGGATATGAATAGGGGCTCGTACTAGGGCGGATAATGCCTGCATTAAGGAGTTCCTAGACCATTTTCTCAATTTCATTTTTTTGGGAAAAGGGGTGACGATACAGGAAGATATTGGGAGGAAGGCTTCCTGGTACAAGGGGAATGGAATGATCATGAAAACCACAGGAAGGAGGGAGGCCTTGGGGAGTGGAAAAGACCAATTGATGTTTAGAAAGGATGGCTTGGAGGTCTTGCAGTACCGAGGGTGTTTCTGTTGCTTGTATGGCATGGAGTTGGGCGATAACACCAGAATGACCCTTTTTGAGCATATTTGCCATGCGATGGGAACTAATGTTCTCAGGTGAACCAACGGTGATGCATTGGAACTTATATTGGTGGCCCCCGTGGTCGAATTACATGGTTAAGTCTTTAAAATCCATGAGAATGGGACCCAAAGTCCTTAGCCAGTCTACACCCAGCACAATGTCACAACCTCCCATGTTGATAGCAAACATATGGGATTTCAGGTGGTGGTCACTAATTTGGAGACACACATTTTCACAAAGCCCTCCACATTTCATGGAACCACCATTAGCAATCATGATTTGGAAATTATTGACGGCATGGATGTAGCAATGAGTTTCTTGGGCAATGCGGCGATGAATAAAATTATGGGTGCTGCCACTATCAACCAGAATGATGACCTTCTGATGCTTGATGTAACCGATTAGCTTGAGGGTTTGGGGAGCGAAGAAGCCAATGAGAGCATTGAGGGAAATGACTGGTTCTACTTCAGGAGGGTCTGAGGGAGGGGTTATGTCAGTGGATTCAGGTGATTCAAGCATAGAGGGAGTTTCTTCATCTTCTTCTGAAATCTCCTCGGAGATGGCCATAAAAATCTTTTGTTCTTTACACTTGTGGCCCGGGTCAATTTTTGGATCTTTAGTGGAGCAGAGGGAGCAGTGGGATTTACTAGTTTAGGGGGAGGGATGAAGGAGGGTTTGTGGTTTTGAGAAGATACAACCTGTTGTTCTTCTTTATCTCTTTTGGTAGCCTCCACCCAACTCTCAGTCCGAGCCATGAGGACATGGGCCCAAATTTCTTCCTTGAGGCCGCTGATAAAACACTCTCGAGAAAAGGCATCAGACATGCCCTCTGTTCTAAAAGCCTGGCACTCAAAGGAAGCTATAAAGTCTTCCACTATTCCTAATTGTTTCAACTTTTTCAAACGACCCAAATGGTTGGTGTCAGTTTGAAAGCATTCATAAAGCTCTGCCACAAATTGTGTCCAAGCAATATACCCTTGATGAGAATTTTTTCTCCATTTCCACCATTGCCAATGTTCTTGATATAGATGGAGAAAACCATACCAGAGTTTGGCCAAGTCATATGTAATGTTGTATAAAGAGAAGTAATGTTCCATTTGGGTTACCCAACCAATGGGGTCTAAGCCATCAAATTTGGTCACATCCACCCATGGAAGGCATAGGTCACATTGAAAGTGATGGTTCTGCAAGGTATGAGAATGAGAGGAATGGTCACCTTCAATATGTGGGGGTGAGGAAGAGGAAGGGTTATCTGTAGGGATATGAGGTTTGGTGCAGAGTGCCGAAAAGACTGATTCAAGCTGGGTGGTGAGGTCTTGTTTGATTTCTCCCATTGAGGACTACATGGTTGTATTGATGGTGGCAACATTGGCACTGAGTTGTTTCACTTCTTGTTGGGTCTCAATGAGACCAGATTGCAAGGTGTTGAAGCGAGCTTCCAAATCTTGGCTACGAGTATGGGACATGAGGATGGGGGAACTGAAAAGGGGCAGGCAAGGTAAAAAAAATTGCCGAAAAAATGATATGGATGAATGTGATAAGGGAGAAGAGATGAATCCAATGGAATAGGTCTGAAACAATGGTGAAAAAAATTCCAGACCTCTTATTTTTTTTTACGGAGTTATACTCTGATCTGAAGAATACTGCAGAGAGGAAATGCCCAAATTCTTAACCAGAAAGAAATGTGTATTTACTTGGCAACCCAAACACAGTTGCATGAAAATAGATCTTGTTTGTTTTAATTTGTTTATGTTTCTGTCCCCAAGGGTTCTACAGACAATGGTTTTCCCTGTGCTATATCTCTCTGATATATGTGCGGGGTCCAATAGTAGTACTCGGCCCAATAATAAGGAGGATAGATCGTACCCTTAGCCATACTACCCGAATACCCAAGTACTAGAGAGTATCTTCCCGAGTGCTATTCTCGGTGACACTATAATAGTCATGTGGCCGATCGGTTTATCTAAAGAGGGCTTCATGTAATCTAGGACGATCTATACACAGGTGTTGTCTGATGTGCTACCACTTGAATGGGTACCAACAGGGGTTACAAGGGTGGCCAATAGATGTGCGCTTAAGTACCACTTGTATTTATTGCGTGTATGAATCCCTCAACCATGGGTTTATGCGCATAACGACAGATCTCTGTGGATTAAAGACGTCAGAATACGTCTCTACCCTGAAATTTTTTTTAACCCACACTTTCTGCCGAGGAAAGTGCTTTGATACCACTTGTAATATACTAGATATAAAATGTATGCAGAACAGAAATAAAATGCTAGTAATGGAAGAATAACAACAATATAACCAGAACATTCACCACCATAACACTCAAATGATATAAGAATAACAACAGAAATAGCACTTTGAATCTGAGAGCAATGTTCATGGGCCTCTTCGAGGTGGAAACCTCCAGTTGAGCAGAGCCCTATTACAATAATATCCAAGCTAGGGTTCTCATACCCTCGACTCCTATTTATACTAAAAAGAAGCATCTAGAGGAAGATCCTTCTAGAAGCGAAAGCTTCTATTAGGTCTTCTTACATTCTCCTTATTCTATTTTATTGAAAGGCCTTATTAATATTGAACTTTATTACATCCGAATATATTGTTCTACCTATGTGCAGGTTAGGACCCTAACAAAGATCCTTCTAGAAGCGAAAGCTTCTATTAGGTCTTCTTACATTTATTCTTCCTTATTTATAGGCCTTATTAATATTGGCCTTTATTACATGGAATTATATTATTATACCTACATGAGGGGTTAGGGAGGTTAGGTCCCTAACATGCCCTCCCCATTGAAGAACAACCTTGTCCTCAAGGTTTCATACGAGTAAATTGTTGTAGAATGGTGGTCGACTCCCAAGTGGCATCTTCTGGAGGTGTGTCTTTCCATTGAAATAACACTTCCTAGATGGTGTGCCGATGGAGACGACGCTCTCACCAGGCCAAGACTGCTTGTGGTTGCAACCATATGTAACCTTCTTCATCCAACTCAGGAAGACTAGTTTGAGTTTGACACTTATTTCCAATCACCTTCTTTAAGAAGGAAACATGAAAAATAGGATGGAGTTTCGACTGACTGGGTAGAGCTAACTGATAGGCCACTGAGCCCACACACTTGAGCACTAGAGAAGGACCATAAAATTTGGGTGCAAGTTTCTGATAGTGGTTATATTTGAGGGAAGTATGCTTATAAGGTTGCAGTTGAAGAAATACCTGGTCCCCTTCAACAAAATGGCGTTTGGAACGACCTTGATCTACTTGTTTCTTCATGCGATTCCGAGCCATGACCAAATTGTCTTTGAGGGAATGAAGAACAACCTCCCAGACTGAAATATTTGTTTCAACCTCCTGAACCCTCGAGACCCCTGGCATATAGGAGAGAATTGATGGGGGATTTTGACTGTAGACTGCTTCAAAAAGAGTCATGTGAGTAGTTGTATGGTAAGATGTGTTGTACCACCATTCGACTAGGGGTAACCATTGAGCCCACTGATTTTGCTGCTCAAATGAAAAACACCTCAAATATGTTTCCAAGCACTTGTTGACAACTTCCGTCTAGCCATCTGTCTGGGGGTGAAAGGCAGTGATGAGATGAAATTGGGTGCCCTGTAGCTTGAACAACTCTTGCAAAAATTGATGGTGAAAGTGGGGTCTCTTTCAGAGACAATAGAGATAGGCATGCCATGAAGCTTGAAGATATTATCCATGAATATTTGAGCCACCATGGTGACTACGAATGGGTGTTGAAGAGCACAAAAATGAGCATATTTTGAGAGACGATCGATGACCACCATAATGACTGACTTATTTCCAAATTTAGGTAAGCCTACAATGAAGTCCATAGAAATATATCGCCAAATAGCAGGGGGAATTGTGAGTGGTTGGAGTGTGTCCAGATCTTTGATAGTTTCTCCCTTGTTGCGTTGAAACAACTCACATTCAACTAGAAAGGTGTGGCGTCTTGTTTCATACCCTCTCAGAAGAAAAATAATTTTTGACCCTTTCATAGGTTTTGGTAAATCCATAATGCCCTGATGTGGGTGAGGTATGAAGTTCATAAAGAACTGCGGATTTAAGTTGGGACTAATTTCATAAATACAAATGACCTTTGTAGAGAAGCTCTTCATTATGCCAAGAGTACCCTGGAGAAACTGAAGAATTGTGTTGCAATTGGTGGACCAGGCTAGGAAGTTTGGGGTCTTGCAACCATTCCCGATGAACAACTTGGAGCCAATCTGGTACAATGAAGGAGAGGGAGAAAAGGAACCCATATTCTTCATATTTCCAAGAAAGAACATCAACCACTACATTTTCCTTTCCCTTCTTGTAAACGATCTCAAAATCATATCCAAATAGCTTGGTCACCCATTTTTGTTGCGTCAGGGATGAAATTCGTTGTTCCAAGAAATACTTGAGACTCTGATGATCAGTTTTGATTTGGAATCGTTGACCCAATAAGTAAGGGCACCAAAGATCCACATCATGGAGAATAGATAACATTTCCTTTTCATAAGTGGATTGGCCCAAATGCCGCCCTGAAAGTTGTTTGCTAGTGAAGGCCAAGGACCTGCCATCTTGCTTGAGGAAAACTCCAATTCCTTTCCCAGAAGCATCACATTCCAATACAAATGTCTTTGTGAAGTTTGGGAGTGCTAAGACAAGGGTCGATCACATTACATATTTTAAGGCTTGGAAGACATGATTTGTAGCTGAAGTCCAAGTGAAAGCATTCTTTTTAAGGAGGGAAGTGAGAGGAACTTCAATCTTTCCCTAATTCCAAACAAACTTCCTATAATATCCCGTTAAACCCAGAAAACCACACAAGATCTTAAGATTTTTAGGGTGAGGTCAATCTTACATAGCTTCAATTTTCTTAGGATCCACTTGGACACCATCCTTTCCAACAATATGACCCAAATATTCCACTTCTGAGGCACCAAAGGAACATTTAGATTGTTTGAGGAAAATTTGGTGCTTAAAGAGGAGATGGAGAACTTGATTCACATGGGAGAGATGAGATGACCAATTTTTACTATATATGATAATATCATCAAAGAAAACTAAGAAAAAATGATGAAGAAAAGGATGAAAGACATGATTCATAAGACTTTGGAAAGTGGAAGGAGCATTACACAATCCAAAGGGCTTTACGGAGAATTCATAATTAATCTCATGAGTGTGAAATGCCATCTTGGGAATGTCTTCGTCTTTCATGCGGATCTGGTGGTAGCCAGAACATAGATCCAATTTGGTGAATTACTAAACACCACTCAATTCATCCAAGAGGTCATCAATGACATGAATGGGGAATTTTTCTTTGATTGTGAGTTTGTTGAGGGCTCAGAAATCAGGACACATGCACCAAGAACCTTCTTTCTTGAGTACCATGACCACAGGGGAAGAATAGGGGATAATACTGGGATGTATAACACTGACTTCAAGTAATTCATGAACAATTTTCTCAATTTCATTCTTCTGGGAAAAGTGATGACGATAAGGCTGAACACTGGGAGGAATACTGCCCAGGATGAGAGGGATGGAATGATCATGGAAACCATAGGAAGGGGGAAGTTCTTTGGGAGTGGTAAAAACAACTTGGTCGCGGGAGAGGATATATTGGAGGTCGGGATGCACAAAAAATGTCTCAACAACATGAATGGAGTGGCGTTGGGCGATAATTCCTGAATGAACTTTTTTGAGGAGATTTTTCATGCGATGGGAGCTGATGATCTCAAGGGAGCCTATTGTTATGACTTGGAACTTATATTGTTGTCCCTCTTTGAATTTCATGGTTAATTCCTTAAAATCCATGAGAATTGGGCCGAGAGTATGTAACCATTTGACACCAGGAAAATGTCACAACCTGTAACACCCCTATTCCCCCTAGCTTGTTGGGTATGTGTTATATTCTTTGCATGTGTGTGTGTGTGGGTGCGTCAGATACGACAACTGTGTCTGACGATCCCTACACCTGGAGCTCTGCCGTTGCGCCGAGCTCTTCCTAGGGGGGTCCCAGGGGGGGGCAGGTATGCCGCCCCCCCTGGTTACGCGCAGCGTTCGGGGAAACGCCCCAATTTTTTTTTTTTTGGGCGGATTTTGCTATTTTTAGCTGATTTGTAAATTAATCCCGGATTAAGGGATTAGGGTTTTGGTATCTATGGAATACCTAAAAACATTGTATATATTGTATGGAAAATGGTGAAATTCGATA